>MAYD01771913.1:0-13749 GCA_001909325.1 Ruellia speciosa
CTAACATATAATCATCAGTCATGATAAATGCCAAAGTCATCTACAAAACACCATTTCCAGTCTTGCAAATGCTAAAGTCATCTACAAAAGATCATTTTCAATCTTGCTAAAATGCCACAGCCACCTCCAAAATGCCACAGCCACCTCCAAAATGCCATAGCCACCTGCAAAATGGCATAGCCACATGCAAAATGCCATCACCATCAAGTCTACCACAGTCACTTTGCACTACCAAATATCAGTTGCAGTTTCCAAAGTTCAATACATCATTCACCAATATAGATAATAAATTAGCAGAGCCCTAAACATGTCATGTCTTCCTCATTGGCCTATCTTTCCCACCCCTCACCAAATTGGATAATGTGAGGAACTTCTTTCTATCCTTTAGAATTGTTGGGACATGACGTGAGTTGTTTGTAGAGGTCACTCCAGGGCTATAAGAGACAAAATGAGTAGATATCACCATGTTGACAGAGTTTTGAGTTGGCTGACTTGGTTGGCTTGATGTAACTAGACTAGTTTCTTTCATCCATTCAAGCAAGGGCACCGCACTAGTTTTTATAGGAAATATCTCCTCTTCATTAACCTAGCAATAAAAATGAAAGGCATGAAATACCAATACATAAGCAAATTAGAAAAAATTGCAGTATAACCAACAATTAGCAGCCTAGGCATGAATGCACGATTTCTTAGGGGAACATTTGAGTTTACATCAGGAAATATTTCATCATACTCATTTGAGTTGACAGCAGGTGCAGTGGTTGATTTTGAAGTGCCCTGTGCAAGACATACAAATGAGCTACCACTTAAAATGTTGGCCAATATGAAATATTAAAAAGGATGAAATAGGATGCTATACCTTTGTGTCATCACCAACTGAATGAGTGGCTGTTTGATTGTCATTTCCACTGATATCCACCACAGATTCAGATCCTTCAACATGGGATGTTGTGGACTCCTTATATGTTCTTTTGTTGTGGCCTATTTTCCTACAGTTTCTACAAGTCAAGGGAGGATAATACTTTCTCAATTTTGTCCCCTCAATTACATCACCAGGTTGTTTTCTCTTGCCACCTCTCACACTCATTTCACCCTGCTCCATCATTCTCTGTGTAGTAAGCCTCCCACGCTTTCTCCTTTCAAATAATGGTGGGAGCATACGGAGCATGTCACTTTTGGGCCATTCATCCTCGCCATTCATAGGGAACACTGGTGAACCATAGATCTTCTTGTATGTAGCAACTTCATAGCACCTGTGGATGAATGGTTCAACATCATACCTCTGGAAATTAATAGCACACAAAGCATGGATACAGGGGAAAGCACTTAGCTGCCATTTTCCACAACCACATTTCCCACTCTTCAAGTTGACAACAAACCTCTGTGAGAATAGTCCATCAATCTGGAAATTGTGACTGTCAGACTTAGTGGGAATGAACTCACAAAGTCTCACCTCATTGTTGTCCATTATTTGCTGGATTATAGGGCAAATCACATTCCATCCCATGGACCTTGCTGAAGTGTCTCTAATCATCTGAATCCTTGTCATCATATACCCATGCAAGTCCATGAGCGTTGTGAGGAGGGGTTTCTCTCTACATTTCAGTATGTTGGAGTTGAAGCTTTCACAAGTATTGTTGGTCAATATATCACATCTTGGAAACTCTCTAAAAAAGGCCCTACACCACTGAGTTGGAGGCTTCTCCCTCAACCATTGGACTGCCTTTGGATCAATGGTGTGTATGTTATTCATGATTCTCTCATATTAATTCATTGTGGTGGCCTTTGCTGCGTTCCAAAACAGCTTCTTGAATGAAGTACCTCTAAAGCCACTATTTTGGAAATTGACACACAAATGCCTAGCATAAAACCTGAAATTGTAAAACACAATAAATTGCAATAGGGAACATGGATACACACTTATCAACTGTAAGTGTAAAATTAAACCAAAAAATAAGCACATTACCTGTATTCTGCTATTGGCCATTCATTAATCTCAGCTTGTACAATGCCTGCAAGTATGGGTGGAAATGTAATGATGTTTAATAAATAATGTAATAATGTAATGGTACACTTACCTTTCTGCTTATCGGACATGAGTGTATAGTGAGAGGTGTCTCCAATCTCAAGGTCCACTTTAAGCAATCTAAAAAAACCAAGCCCAAGTCTATATTGTTTCCTTGTCCACCACTGCCCATGCTAAAGGCAAGTAGCTGTTGTTGGCATCAATGCCACAAGCTGTGAGGAGTATGCCACCAACATTATTCTTCAGCCAACATCCATTGACACAAAATCACAGGCCTGCATCTAGCTACAAAGCCACTCTTTAATGTTTCCAAGCATATGTAGATTCTATCAAACCTCTTACAGTTGTCCCTTTCATCAAGCTTTATGTGGATTGTTGAACCTGGATTTGACCTCTTAACCTCTAGTGCAAACTCCCATAGCAACTCATATTGATGGTTGGGAGTTCCCTCAATGAGTCTCCTGGCTATATACTTGGCCTTCAATGCCTGAGAGTCAGTTATGTTCACCTTTAACAAATCCATGATCTCTTTTCTAAAGGCAGTCAAATCCCTCTTTGGATCATTCACAAACTTGTCCTTCACTTTGTGTGCAAGCCAGGTAGAGCTCACATTACTTACATTGTATGTGGCATTGCAGGTATGTTTGTCAAACAACTTAGTTATCTGAAATGAGACCTCATTCCTCACATTCTTCCCCCTCAAGATCCAGAGGCAGTAACTAGCCTCACACTTGACAACCAATTTTGTTGAGTCATTCTTTGTGAACTTCACAGACCTTTTTGTCATAATAGCATGACTTTGTATAGCCTTCTTCATCTCCATCTTGGTGCTAAACACCATACCCAACACCAAGTTTGGGTCATATAGCCTTTCAATGTTGAATATGGGAGGGCACTGACCCATTCTTTCATCATCAGAATCTCTGGTTGTGTCCAGATCATCACCACTTGCAACCACATCAGAGCAATCATCTTCCCTTTCCTCATTAACATCATCACTTGGTTGTTGAACCATCTTCTCTTTGCCTTTTTTTCTTTCTTGAGGTTCCCTCATCAGTAGGCCGTTCCTCCTGCTCAAACACATTTTCCTCTTCCTCAGAACTATCCTCATCTTCATCTCTTATGTCGTACTCATACTCTTCATCTGTATCACTAAATTGACTCAGATTCAATGAGTCATCTTCATCAGTTTCTTCCACCACTTCATCACTGTCATCATCACTCTTAGGCACTATGTATAGGTACAGCTCCCTCAGCTCCCAAAGCCTCACAAGCCATCCTAACATCCATGTCTGTTTTCATGGCCTTCACTCCACTTTGCATCTTAAGGTAAATATTGAAGTCACGGCCTGGATAAAGTCTATCAGAATGTTTCTTAATTGCCCCCACACTTTGGAATGACACCAGTGCATAATCGTACTTGTACACACTTGTCACCGAGTCAACATCAGTGTATTTTCCCTTCACTACCCTACCCCCTGTGTGGAACACCACAATCACATGGTGCTTGTTCAGTTCTGCAAATGCAATTAAACAAATACATGGTCAGAACTAAAACTTTACACCAAGACAATAACTTTTCATCACCCCACACTTTTTTAAGACAAATGACTTCCCACCACTAGTATCAAGATAATAACTTCACACTTTCTGTGAATGTATTCAATTCTAAGATGTCGGGTTCACACTTGACATCCTAGGGACCACCCACACAACACAAGAAATTTCTTTTTTTGTGGATTACAGCACCCAACAAAGGAAAAGAACAAATCTTTGTAAAGCTTACCATAATCCGGTGGAGGTTGGTCATTCTCTTCCTTATCTCTCAGAGTGCACCCAAAATTCCCCACGGAGTCGTCAATACTCACTGCAAATCGAGACCCTCCTCAATAATTGAACAAATTAAGCAAAATATGGGTAAGATTCTCTAAAGACAAGGATGAAAGCTCAAACCTTACTAGATCGATTTTTTTGGGAGTTGAATGGGATTTCTGATTTACGGATTTTGGGGAGCTGAGGGAATCAATCGCCGCTTTTAGGATTTTAGGAATCCTAAGTGTAGTGTAATGGCGGCAACGAATGCTGCATTTCCCTCCAATAATTTCCCACAACTCCCTCTCTCAGCTCGATGTGTACCGTGTACGTGGCATCCATTGACCATTTCAGCACTCAATGATTGCCACGTAGGATAAATTTTGTAATTACTGTAGAGGATGACTGATTAGAAAAAAAATAAGGTAGATTTGAGGTGGATTAAGTAATTCCAAATGAGATGTCCTGATCCGGAAAAAAAAATGAAAGATAATGCATTTTCAAGTTATTTATCTCATTCAAAATTGTTGAAACCAATGGAGCACATCTCTTCATTTTGTTCTTGTGATGCACTTCTCATCAACTTAACTTTGAAGCACTTCTCTCATATGCTTTTAATGAATTTTCCTCAGAGTTGTCTCTCCAAAATTTGGTCGGAGCACTTCTATCCCATGCTCCTGGTGCACTTCCACCAATCAATCTAACTTTTTTGGATGATCATCTTTGACTCTATAATTGCCACATTCATCATCATACTCTTGATCCACCCAGGTCCCTCAAGATCATTATGGTTCTGATACCATATTCTAATTTTAAAATTGGAAGCATGTACACAAAATATAAACTTGGGGGGTTTTTATTAGATGAAAGATATGCTTATTTATAAGCATATAATACAATAAATTTGAACAACAAACACCAAAAATTCCCATAAATCTAAACAATAAATTTAATACTTCCTCCATTCTTTTTTACTCGTTACGCTTCACTTTTTCACGCATTTTAAGGAGGATCATTTTTTTCCAAAAATACCCTTGGCCCCACAACATAATAACAACCACATCACACACATAAAAAGTCAAACAGTGAGACCTATTCCAAACATACCATTCATTTCACCACAAAAATTTGCCCAAAAAGAAAAGTGTAACCACTAAAAAAAAACACTCAAAAAGAAAAGTGTAACGAGTAATTAAATACGGAGGAAGTATAATGTAAACAACCATTCAAATAAAATACTATTCTAACCATATTTGAAAAATAAAAAAGGAAAAAGAAAAGAAAAGAGTAGGAGAAGAAGATGATGATTTGGTAGCAATTATTGAAAAGGGTTTGATTCAGTCCCAGTAATTAAAGAGAACAAAAGCTTAAAAATTTGGTTGCACATACAAAAGTTGGAACCAGCCATCCGGCCATCCAAAGTTCTTGAATTAAATCTGAATAAACTAATTGCCAAACCAATTCAAAACACACAAAAGGACACCAAATAAAACAAACAAACCACATTGTAACGTTTGTCACTAATATGTAATTCAATTTTTCTTGTATGTCCATTGTGCACACATTCACTATATAAACCTGGATGTTGAATGACAGTTTAATTAGCAAGAGGTTGAGAATTTAAACAAACAAAAAAAAGTAAATTATAGGAGTATCAAAGAAAATGAAGATTCTTACTGCAATTGAAACCCTAATTTTTGCCTCCATCATCGTCGCTGCCATCCCGAAAACCCTCGCCATGGAAGAAGACCAGGCGTGGATCCAAAGGCTTTGCCAGGGCAAGGAAAAAACAGTAAGGCTCCATTTCTACGTCCACGACGCATTGTCCAAGAATCCCAACGCGACCGTGTATGAGGTTGCCCAATCCTGCATAACTTCCAGTTCCCCGACATCCTTCGGGCAGGTTAGAGTGCTTGACAACCTTTTGACGGCCAAGCCCAGTCGGAATTCCATGAAGATTGGGCGAGTTCAGGGACTCCTTGTGTCGGCGGATTTCAAAGACGCGGCCTTTGGAGTAAACCTAAACTTTGTATTCACCGCCGGGGAGTATAACGGCAGCACGCTGACCATCCTGGGGAGAAATCAGATACTGAAACGGCAACGGGAAATGCCGATCGTCGGCGGGACCGGCGTGTTTGCGATGGCGCGGGGCCGATCGGTTTCCAGCACGTACTCGTATGATACCGTGGCGGATTATGGGATTCTCGAGTATACATTGGATATTGTTTATGTATAGACAGTGGACTGGTGATCGCTTAGTTATAATTTGCTTGGAAGTTTGACCTTTAATTGATTATTAACATTAAAATAAATTAATCCCGAATTTGTTCAAGAAAGCTATAGATCGATGATGGAGCAAGTTTGGTCCTATAGATTATTCATGATTACGTGATTCATGAAATTCTGAATTCCATCAGGCTGAAAAGAGGGATTTGACAGGGAGAGTTTGGGGATCGATACAAAGAAAGGCTAAAAAATCAAAACAGGTCTACGCCTGATTTTCTGAAATTTCAAGTTTGAGCGACAACTAGGTAATCATTGTGAGCTGCCCTATCTTTACCAACTTCTTCAAAATTTAAGGTTTATTGGCTCAAAGCAAATAATTATTATTGCATTTGACACAAACACTGTTTGGCCTCTGCAGTCAGCTCTGCAAAAACAAAAAAGAAGGAACAAGAAAGGGCTTAATTACTTTGTTATTGCAGGAGCTATCCCATCCCAATTGCCTGATTTCTTGTGAGACACTTAGACATATGTTCAGTGAAAATGCGAGGGTTTTCTTGGTTGTTAAGGCCAATAATGAAAAAAAGGCTAAACCCCGGGAAAGTGATTGTCGTGAATATGCGTGCAGAAAAATTGAAATAAAGAAGGGATTGAAGTGAAAGGACTTAAAGGACTGTTTCGGGGAGCGGTCCAGTCGCCCAGACTCCACTCTCCAGAGTGGCCGAGGGCCGAGTGGGTGGGTACGATTTTGGTGTAGCTTTACTTATCCTTAACTGTTTCCAATGCAAAAACTCCTTTACTCTTTCCTTAGTCAATCAGTCAACACTCAACACTATATTCTTGCCTTGCTTGCTACATGCTAATGCTTATTGCTACCCCACCACGGTCTCTTCTCAATCCTCAATCCTCATTGCTCTTTGCTCTTTACAATCTGCCATCAGCCCCACCATTTGGGAGAAACCCCATAAAAATTAAGAAAAAAGAAAAGGATTCAAAACCTTGTCTCCTCAGATTCCCCTTACCCCCATTTACTATACGAGTGCCATTTTTCCACACAGCAAATATTCTGATTAATTTTGTCGATTGTGAATTTGTTTGTCATTTTTTCATCCTCAATCCTAATGTGGGCCTGCCCGCTGCGCCTGATCAGCTTCTTTTGTCAGGATTCTCCTGCCACAGTCCATCCAGGCCTGCCAAAAAGGGGTGTAGTAGAAGCATAGATTAAAATCACTACACTGTAAAAAAATTCACAGTATATAACGTGGTAGCGATTGGAACGGAGGATTGCAATTTGCAAATCCCTCTCTTTTACTATCTCTTTATTCCTTCTATTTTCTTTATTTTATCAGCACACCTTCCTCAAGGCTGAAGCGAAGCCATCGCAGAAGTTCTTTCACGACAAAAAGCACTCGTCTTTCCTTTATTTTATTCCCTTGTTGAAACGCTTTAGTTCGTGTTTTTTCCTGCTTTTTTATTTGGGTTCACAAGATCATGAAGACAATCATGGCAAGAAACCCAAACGACTCTTTATCGTTCTCCAGGAGATACCTCCCCTGGAAGAAGAAGCTGGGCTCTGAAGAAGAAGACGATTGTATGGAGGAAACCCTAACTTTCAGTTCTTCCTCTTCCTCCTCCTCCTCGAGATCCGACGACAAAGATCGAAAATTGAAGCTTGATGAAACAAAAGATGGGCAGAATTCGGTTTCTAGGGGCTCCGGCAAAGGAACCAGGAAGAAATTCTCAGTGAATCCTGTCTCCAAGCTTCGTTCAGCTCTGGCTCTCGGCAGGGCCGGGACGCGTTTCTCGTCGGGCCTGGGGGCGAGAGTGGTGGGCACGCTGTTCGGCAACAGGCGCGGCCACGTCCATTTCGCGTTCCAGGAGGATTTCAAGCTGAGCCCGGCTTTTCTAGTGGAGCTGGCGACTCCCACAAGCGTCCTGGTGAAGGAAATGGCGTCCGGGCTGGTGAGAATCGCCCTGGAATGTGACAAGAAGGCTGAGAAGAAAGGGCTGGGGCTCCTGGAGGAGCCACTCTGGAGGACTTACTGCAACGGGAAGAAGTGTGGGTATGCAGCCAGGAGGGAATGCGGGCCTGACGAGTGGAAGGTCCTGAATGCTATAGGCCCGATTTCAATGGGAGCTGGAGTCCTCCCAGGAGCATCAGAATCAGACGGGGAAATGATGTACATGCGTGCAAGATTTGAAAGGGTTGTGGGATCCAAAGACTCCGAGGCATTCTACATGATGAATCCTGACGGCAATGGAGGTCCTGAACTCAGCATTTACTTGCTCAGAGTTTGATCAGCTATGTTTGTTGGAGGGTCCGTGGAGCTCAACTCCAGGATATGACTCCACAACATATAGCTAGTTTAGTGCAAGCACTAAGAATTAATGTTTCTGCTTAATGAATATTATTATGCTTTAATTAATTATATTTGGGTCAGATTCTCCATTCTAGAGTATTGGTTGGGCTTCTTTGTAATATTTTAAAATTGGGAATTTAGTGGTTAGTGAGGGGTGAGGGGATAATAGTGAAAAATGAGATACCAAATGGGGTTTGGTGGGGAAGGGTATATCTGTGAATAGGATGGATTATTATTATTATTATTATTACTACTACTCTATATATGTTACTATTGTTATTAATGTTGTTGCCGTTCTTTTCTAGTTTTCTTTCATCAATGAAAAACCTAAGGGTAAATGTGGTAATTTACCTTGTCTGCCTGTTTTGGTTCTATTGATTTTGCCATGTCATAATTTATGAACACACACCAAATGAGTTTTCACCATCTGACAATACGGCTTTATTTAGCATCTCAATGATGCTTTTTCTTTTAATTAATTGGCCACCTAGCTTTAGTTTGAAATCCACAGTTTAATTTTCTGATCATCCTATGTTCAAACAATGATGAGATTTGTTTTACTTGTGAAACTTTAATTAATGGGTCAAAAATATCATTCTTATAAAACTAAAAATAAAATTATTATTGCCAATCACCCAAAATAGAACTTTGTTTTGTGCAATGTGCAGTAGTCTAGGAATTAATTAGGAGTGCCTGTACTGGATTAATTAATGACTAAATGTCTGAAAGAGAGAATACCTGCAATGATTAGGAAAAACAGGCATGATTTCGGGCAAAGGATTCATGCCAAAGAACTAGGGTTTTCTTATCCACCCAAAAACACGTGTCCTATTACATGAATTCTTTCTTCTTTTCATGACAACTCTAAGCTTAATTTGTTGATCCACTATTTGTGAGCGTTTTCACTGTGATCGCACATCTGTATCTTCTACAAGCCATAAGGTTCCCACCCCTCCCCCCCCCTTTTCCCCATTTTAATTAATTCATTTATTACCCTTGATATATTAGCCTCTCAGAAAATGACATTTCTTGTTTGTACAAAGACATATCCAGACAGCTCTCGAACATCCCAATAATCTCATAAATGAGGACAAAGATTCAAAATATAAAGTCATTTTCAGCCATTACCAAATTTTCTTTTTCTTTTGTATATTGTCGAATAGAAAAAAAAAAACAAAAAAAACTTACAAGAAATGGAAAACCCTATTTCATCTGCCTGAGAGACACAAATTTCAACTGTCAGGCAGACACTGGAAATCTAGAAACATGTTGTCAAATTACCAAGACTGGTGTAATAATGAAATGAATGGCAGGGAATGTGGTCAGTGATTGCTGGGCACAGCAGTGGCAAATATGTCCATTGGGCTGGTGTAACACTATTTCAGTCAAGTCTTGTTTTTTTCTTTATTCACTCCCCATTCCCCGATACTCTTTTTTTTTTCTTGTGTGTGTATTTTTTCCTTGTATTCTTTTTAGGCAGGCAGCAATGTTTTTCACTTCTTTTTATTTTTATTTTTATTTTTTAGTTTTTATTTTTTATTTTTATTTTTATTTTATTGCTGCTTTACATTCCATCATGCCCCATACACTTGTACTTCTTGACCACTTTAATTTGTTTATACTTACTACTCAACTTATTTTGAGGATTTTTTTTGTTAAAACTTTGATTGAATTTAGGAATTGGAGGCTGATAATCATTATTTTTGTTCTTTGTAGACTTTTTTTGTGGTGGCTAAAGTTCTAAAAGGGACTGAAGATGATTCACTGATCATTATCTACGTCTTTTTCTCTTTAATTATGTTACTGCTAAATGAAAACCTTGACCAAATCTTTATGAAACTTTGGGAATTGGGACTAGGAGAAGCCTTCGAGTTGGGTTAATGAGGAGGTGATGGAACATATCGCAGCTATTCCTCCACCCACAGTCGCAGCTGACCATGATAGGCCAGGTTGGAGATATAAAGGTCTTGAGGCCTACAAAGTGTCGAGCGGCTACCACTCTCTACAAAGTGATAACTGGGGTATTGAGTCTAGCATCTGGAAGCTTGCATGGAAGTTCCCTGGCCCCCAAAGGATCAAACACTTTATTTGGGTTGTACTACAGCAGCGGCTTCTCACCAATAAAGAAAGGCACCGGAGGAATATGACCAATTTGCCGATTTGCAGCATTTGTAATGAGGAGGAGGAAGACACTATGCACGTTCTGAGAGATTGTGAGCCTACGAGACGTGTTTGGCAGGCATTGCTACCCGGACAGGCAACCCCTAGGTTTTTCTCTTCATCTCTCACTGACTGGATGGCTGAAAACTTGAGGAATAAATGGAATATTCATGCGGCAGGAATGGAGTGGGGCATCTGTTTCGCAGTCACTATTTGGAAAGCCTGGGAATTACGTAACATAAATATCTTTCAGAATGTGAGGATGGATGTCAAAGAAAGGGTAGCACAATGTCTTGCTTGGACCTGCCACATTCAAGCCGCCATGGAGAGGCAATGCAAGAACCAAAGATATGGGGTAACTGACCGAAGCTGGGACTGGAATCCGCCACCATTATCCTGGGTGAAGATAAGCGCATTAGTCTTTGAAGCAAATTTCTGATCCGTCGTGAGCCCATTCTTCACTTTGAGCTAGAGCCGGGGGTATTACAAGTGACCACAAGGGCCACTAGCTCTTTGGGTTTCATCGGACTATAGGAAGGTGTCAGCCACTCTCAGCTGAGCTATGGGCAATGTGGACGGCGGTGGAGTTGACATACAAGAAAGGTTTACGGCGAGTGATTATTGAAAGTGATTCAGCTCAGGCCATCAGAATGTTGGAAGGGGAATAGAGAATGGAACAACCACATGGATTAGTGAAGCGGATTTGGGACATGAAAAGCAAGTTCGAGAGTCTACTCTTCTGGTTCACACCACGGGAGAATAACGGTTTGGCGGATGCAATGGCCAAAATAACCTCTTCACCACACTTTGACATGCACTTTGATCTAGCCGGAAGTCCCGGATATTCTTCGTGATCAACTAACCAAGGAATGTAACACTGGCTAGGTGCTCTCTACTGAGCCCTGGGCAGTTTCTTCCCCAAAAAAAAAAAAAATAAAAAAATTCAGGTTATATTAAACTAAAGGCCTTTAATTTGATGCAATAATTGTACATTAGTGTAAATTGATTATTGGAGTGCCCAGCCACCTTCGGTAAGGTTAAAAGCCCAATGAATCCTAAGTAAATTAATCGGCTGGGCTTGGGCCAATTTCTTCGGCCATATGTTCCCAACGAATTATTGGGATAAAGTCTTAAGCCCAGCAGAGTGTGGCCCAATTTATTCGGTCTCACTATGTTTGCCCAATTTATGACTGGGCTGAAAATTTTGGCTCAATAAATTCATCTTTCCAAAAACAAGAGAAAATTATTAATTTGTTAATTATTGGTTTGAAAATTGAATCCTCTCTGCAATGAACAATATCTACTAGTGAAAAACAAACTATAGTAATGCAATCATATAATGGATATGTTACAATTGTAAATAGATAATAACAGACACAAACCTTTGAATAACAAAACAAACAAATAAATAAAGATATTTCTGTACAGTATACATACTACAAGAAAACCCCAAAACCCAGGGGCCTCAACACCATTTCATGCCAGGCCATTACACCAATTTGCAAAACTCTTACTAATTCAGAATCCCCCCAATACATAAAATGAAAACAAGAAACGAAAAAAAATTAAACAGAACATTAAAAATTGACCAAAAATAATGCAAAGGACAGAATCATCCTTTTCGACCTAATAAACCGTCATCTGCAAACCCGATGGATCTTCAATTCTGAGGTGCAGAATTGTGCCTCTTTGATGGTGCAGAAGGTGGGATCGGTGTTCCCCTTGGAAGCTTGGTGAAGTACAATCTATCTGCAGGAAATTTCTCCCTTTTCTCCCTTTCTCGAAAATAATTGAAAGCCTTTAAAGTAGGATCGTCGTCTTCCTTGATCTCCAAGACCATTCTTCCTGTCCTAATCCCATCACAACAACTCAACATACTCATCACGAGAAACCCAATCAAAATCACTCTCCAATACCCCATTAGGGTTTTTGAAAAAGCCATAATCAAGTAATCAAGAAGAAATTGATCACTTTGATTGTATTCTAGGGTTTTTGGGTGGAAACTAAAACTGGGGTGTTTGTGTAACTAATTAACTTTTCTTGGAGAATAAGAGAAGGGTTTTTATACATGAAGATGTATATACATGAGGAGGCATGAAATATAATTAGGTGAAGTTTTGAATAAATAATTCAACGAGAAAGATAGATATATACATCAATTTGTGCATTGTGTATTTTCTTCCCAAGTATTTTACACGCAATGGTGTGTTGAAATTTCAATGTCAACGGTTTGATAAGTATATAGTGAAATATATATATCCTTTGAATGCCGGCACACATTTTTCCCCTTCAAAAATGTTGAAGTATTTGGACAGGTCAAACGTGGGTGTGTAGCTTTTTCTTGTAATTAATTCTTGTACGAAAGCTCTTGTGGAAATGGGAATTGTTTGCATAGAATTTGTTTTGGAATTTAGTGGTATTGGTGAGATTATAATGTTACTCTTATTTCCTTAGGAGAAACATGAAACACTGACACCTGGTGAATTTGGAGCTTGTGTAAATATTTTTTATATATCAGTCAATTCATTCACACCCTGCCAACCTGCCTTTAGAAATGAATTGGCCTTATTTTATATGTATGTAATTACTAAATAAGGTTTTATTTTTTTTTAAAGAATTCTCAACCTTTAAGTGAGACGGGAGAAGAATAAGCCATTTTGACTACCCATTCTCTAGTAATTACTATTAGTTATGTACATGTTACGTGAGTTTTCTACATCACTGTGTAAATATACATAAAAATTAAAGGGTTTTCTGTGTATTTGAGAGCCCACAATTGCTGTAATTTGGGGCCATGTTTGGGGGTTTGCCATGAATAATTGAAGGGATTTAAAAATCCAACTTTGAATTACCTAAATACGGAGTATATTAAAGAGATGTGTATATATCACTTGCGTGAGAAGCCGGTTTAAGAAATCAAGCCATGTACTGAATTAAATAAATTAAGAAAATTAAATCCCATCTATAAACTCTATTTGAATTGAAGAAATTTTGTTGTGGAAAGAAGAATATTTTGATTTTATTATTGACTTGTTAAAATTTTGTATCCACCTAATTCAATTCAATCAAATTAATTTCAAATTTAACCTCTTAGTTGGAGGTGTAAATTCACATTCGCTCTTATTTTGTTCGTTTTTATTTTATTTTATTTTTATAATATATATATAT
>MAYD01771939.1:0-12232 GCA_001909325.1 Ruellia speciosa
ATATATATTCGAAATTTCCTTTCAATGTTGTGATGCAATTGCATGGCTCTTATTGATAGATTTGGGGTCTAGAAGCAAATTTGAGATCTCTTGGCGCAAATGTATACTTTCGTCAAATATAATGCAGTTAGAACAGCAGCAGCCAGCAGCAACTAGCTGTTCAATTGTTTTGTCAAATCCTTCCAGCTATGATAATAGTTTCGAGTTTTCAAGATCAAAGTACAAGTGTACATTTCAGAGATCCCATAAACTGCAGATTCATCGTTAATTGAGTTGAAATACTGTCTGATGCGACGTTTTTGCCTTCCGTGTTAGGACAAAAGAAGCCTAACTAGTTCTTTGGATGGTCATGCACTCATGCTAATTGCATTTAAAAACCAAATTGTATTCTCTTCGTTTTTTCTTTCCTCCGCCCACCTTGAATTCGGATCCATATTGGTTGATCGACCAAACTACCCCGTCTTCTTACATGTGCAAAGAACACCTATTTTCCTATAGTTTGTCCTCCAAACAAGCCTATCTTTTGAATCTACGATCCTCAAGAACAAAGCTAAATTTACTGTCGTCATACTTCTCTAATCATGGAACAACTCAATGACCCGCAATTTTTACTTCTGTAGGCTATTTTCATCTGACTGTAATAGAAGAAAGTTAAAAAAACAAACATAAAAAAGAAATAAAAGGAAATGGTGGTTATTGCAGGAGGTTGGTTTCTGAAACACCATTTCGTTGCATGCATTGATGAATATACGTTAATACGCACACTACAATCATCAATAGATGCAATACATGTAATGAATAGAGAAAGAAGAAAACCATAAATAAATTTTGATAAAAAAATGAGAAATGAGAGGATCCATGGCGGACAGGATGAGAGGCATATAACTCAAAGCTGGAGTTATTGTGGTTATTAAAAATCACCTGAGAAATGGAATACGTACAGTCCGGTGGTTAAACCGAACATTGATGCGCATGGAGAAACAAATCCATGGATCACAATGCTACAAAAGTCCCTAACAAAATCCACATATATATGCTGTACAAACATTAACACAACCTTAACTTAACCTCTGCCCTACCTTTGTGCGTTGCTACTCCCTCACTGTGATCCAAGCCTCCTCCGAGTCCTCAAACCTGTCCTTCGATACATAATTTGCTGGAAACTTCCTCTCCAACGACCATCCTGTCCCTCTAAACCCCACTATTCTGTGCTCAAACTCGTTGTCCTCCTTGTCGTGTTTGTTCTCATCTTCATCAGAATCGTAAATTGGAGCATCCAGAATGCTCGTTGGAGAACTTGCAGTTGCTGCAAACGTGCTCTCCTCCGCCACAAATGGATGCCTGAGCAGCCTCCAGCTTGTCCATCGCCTCCGGGGATCCCTCTCCAGGCACTTGGACAGAAAATCCAACCCCTCGGGTGACAAATGCTGTGGAAAGTCAGGAATATCGTTCCCCTTCGCGATCCTCAGGATCGCTGCCATTGGATTATTCACTGCTACATTGGCCCAGGGAGGCCTTCCCGTAGCCATTTCGATAACGGTACAGCCTAAAGACCATATATCCGCGGCGAAGTCCAGTGGCTCGTTTCGCAGGACCTCTGGAGCCATCCAGAGAGGTGTCCCTCCAGTTCCATTGCAAGATGTGGATGATGTTTTCGATGTTTGGTTGCTCAGTCTCCTCGCACATCCGAAATCGGCCAATTTTACAGCCCCTGATGCATCCACGAGAACGTTCTTGCACTTCACGTCGCAGTGCACGATCCTGTTCTTGTGGAGGTACTTGAGGCCTTGGAGGATTCCTCGGGTGTAAACACGGACCAACTTCTCATCCAGCGCCCCTCCGAACTTCTGCACCATGTCGGACAGGCTGCCTCCAGCCATGTACTCAAAGAAAAGGCTGGCTGATGATGTGGATACGTCTTTCCCCATGCGCTTGATGACGTGTGGCGAATCCAGATTCTCGAGAATGTTGGCCTCATTCTCGAGTGATGATATTCCGGCCTTTGATAGAGCGGATTTGGAAACAAAAAGGGCTCCAGTGGCGCTATCCATGGCAAGATGAACGCTGCCGAAGGATCCCGACCCAATAAGTTTGCCCTTGAGCCATTCCTTTGGCTGATGAGGGAAAGAGCAATGCTGCTGCCTCTTTGCTGCCATTTCTTCTCTTAAATTTTAGGCCAAACGACTCTCCTATTGCAGAGCCGTTTGGTCGCCTTTCTAAGCTATAAATATAGCGTCTCCAATTCACGAAAAAATTATATACAGAAACCCGTAGAATCGACGCAAAACAAAAGCGAAAACAAAAACGAACACGAAAAAAAGAAGCTAGCTAGCTAGGGCTTCTTAATTCCCACAAGTGTAAATACTATTACAACTTGTTAGGGAATCTAACATGTATTATATATGTAGATGTCTAAGATCATACGATGCCTATAGGAACAGCTGATTCCGTGGAAGCGGACATCACCCGCTCCCACGAACTCTGTTGTCCTAACTAGCTAGCGGCGATGTTATGCAACTCTCTCTTAATTGAGTGCAACAAGAGATGTAATGAACAACATTCTGGTAGCATTGGTGCAAATAAATACTATATGTTAATTAAAAGAGGGCCACTGGTGATCCAAGATTGGTGCAGAGGGAAACCATGGCCACCACCGAAATTCAGAGACTACACCATATAGTAGAATAGAAGCATAATTTCTACAAATAGTAATTTTATTCTTCCTTTTTTTTTTTTTAACAAACATAATTCATTATGTGAATTCTATATCAAATATGTCACAGATTTTATTTTACATATCAAAATCAAGTTAGCCTTGTTTCGATCTACTTTTTCAAGAGTTTTTATTTATATTTTGGTTTGATTTTTTCAGTATGCGTAAGAAAAATTACTTTATATCTCATCTTTGTATTGTTTGGTGGACTGATTTAAAAATATAGTTAAAATCAAACAAACCAAAATAAATACATACAATCCAATCACATATGCACCTGATACAATGTGGGCAAAATAATAAGTACCTTATATAAAAAAGATTATATTTAAATATGTACGAATATAAACATGTAGTTGTACACATGTTCAATATCTAAATAAAAAGAATATTACAGATAAATACCCAAAATGTTTTAACTTTTTAAGTTAAGCACCCGATATTTCTGTTTACAAATACTATGTATATCACAATTATACTAGCCATATATTAGAATATATAATCCATATATATTAGAATATTATACTATATATACCTAAATTGATTAAATGTATATACGGACGATATATACAATATACTTTGTAATTAAATACTATATAGTACTACCTCCGTTTTTTTTTTTTGCTACAATTGGGGGTTTTCTACTGTTCATAGATTTCACTTTGATTATCATTAGTGACATACTTAAGAAAAAATATAGTCATGTGGGGTCTTATTAGATTCGTCTTAATGAGTAGATTTAAAATATCAACTTTATATATTTTTTATCTATTGATAATTATTGATAGTATATTTTTTATATGGAAAATTGAATTAATTCTCATTTTGAACATATTCTAACCCATTTTGAACATATTTCAACCCATTTTGAACGGTTCTGTATTGTGGAAAAAATAGTATGTCTGTACAGTAACCGGACTGCTAAATATTATGAAACTCTTGCCTTATGAGGTCAAATATATATTCTTTCCATTTTTAAAATCTACTCCCTAGCACATGTAATTAAAGACATAGTATGCTTAGAGGTTTCTTGTGAGTAGATTGAGAGAAAAAATATAGTAATTTTTTAATGATAAGAATGAAAGAAGTAGTTAAAAAAGAAATAGAAATAATTTTTTTTACTATGACATAAATGAAGAGTGAAAGATAAATTTATATATGAAGTAGTATATTACATCAAGCAGCGACCGTTCTTCTGATTCTACTATTTGACATGGCATATAGAATCATAAATTGCCTCTGAAACGAGCTTATATACATCTGGAATGACATTATATACCATTGAACAGAATATCATCAGACAAAGGCCTAAAGATATTGAATTATGAGATTTCTTATGTGTTGCTTGCTCTCAAAGCGTAACTATTTATTATATATGTACCAGCAAATGAGGAAAAAAATATACTGGTTTTCTATATAGAATCAGTGTGATACATGTAGACGTATAAATCTACAAGTAGACCATTTATATATTTTAAGGTGTTGAGTGATATCTCTACCTAATGACCACATTGACATATTATCTCACAATCAAGTAATTACAGAATTGTTTGATCAAATAATTATATTGCGTGCAAAGTTCCCAATTATTTTATTAAACAAAATAAGGCCTTGTACTATTATCCCCCACAGTTAATATTTGGGCATGAACTCATATCATACATTTACTCATTTTCGGTGTGTTGCAGATTGCGCCACCCCAGTGTTATGGCTTTATAAAAGCAAATTGAGATTAAATGCATTGCAAATTTTGCATATTATCATATTGACAATCATATTTCCCATAAGGGGAGGAAATGGTCAATTGGGAAAAAATTGTAATTGAGAAATATGTGAATAGTAAACTTCAAGTTTACTAAATAAAGTGATTTCATTATTTGGCCTGATCGGTTGAGCTATCCTGATTTTATAAATAAATTATTGAGACTTGATGTGTTGCTTGTTGATTTAGTAAATTCTTGACCATTATAAATAAAACTCCCATATTGATGAAAGCATATCCCAGGATGTGATGAGTCAACATCGAGGTGCCAAACTACTTCGTCGATAAGAGCTCTTCATTTCCCGGGATTTTTGGGCACTTTTGGATTTATGATGATATGTGGACTTGCATATCCACTATAAAAAGCTATTTTGTATTTCAAAATTGATACATTAATAAGATCATCAATTATATTTACAATGATATAATGCAACGTGTCATTTAGGAGAATTAAGAAATTTAGCTAAAAGCCAATATTGTGAAATGATATTACAAAATCGTCTATAAAATGATAGAAAACAATTATATGATCTATGTATTAGAAGAATTTGATAACTTCTTCTTGAGGATATGCCATTTTGCAAACATCTACATAAATTCATATTGGCCAACGAATTATCATAAAATATCCTCATTATAGTTGGTTTATGGTCAGGGACCAAATAATTCTCATTTATGAATTCTTAAAAACGTGCGACTCTATATTTTCCACCATTGCACACTAAAGATGAGATACAAAATAGATGTTGGGAATGCATATTGGACTCAAATATTCATTTTAATTACTATTTGCAATGTTGATAAATTAGTTTCCCAACATCAAGGGGAGATAAAATATATAGCCGGATGAAAGAAGTATAAATTATATTTGTCTTATATTGGCCATCAGACAAATATTTGAATTAAAAATCCAAAATATGCTAGACTCTATATATCTGACCTTAAATGGGTTACTAAACTCATATCTCGGCAAAAACAATGCTCCTATTAATGTCCTTGAAGGACTTGTTACCACTAGGAGTGAGTCAAAAGCATAACGGGGTAGACAAGTTGGTTCCAAGATAAATTTCCTCAGATAAAGTAAATGGTGTAATATATATTGAGGAATATATATATATATATATATATATATATATCGAGGAAATAAAGACTCACGAAGAGTTATTCAACATGACAAATTGATAAATTTTCAAATGAAATTTGGGTACTCGGAAATGTCAAATACAAATGAGATCTTGTTAACACTCAGAATAAAAGATTGGTCGTGACTATCATGAGCCACAGCAAGAACAAAATTGATGGCTAGATCGACCAGGAAAATGATATAAGAAGGCTGCCGGATCGGCCCAAAGGCAGATAGAAGGGCTGTCAAGACACGGCTAAGGTTGTGGGCGGCCTCATACCAAGGGTTTGGCTGAACTTAGGTTTGACCGAAAGGATAGAAAGGAAGGTCGCTTGACGAGCAGCCGGAAAAGAGTTGAAAGACAGATCATGCCCAGAGGAGGAGGGGTCGGAAGATAAGGCTAAGGGAAAGAGCCGATGGGAGACGTGCTGGGCAGCAGTTACGCACACGTCTCCACCTCGCCTCCAATAATTGTTGTAATACTTACAGGCCTTTAAGGGCCATTAGTGGTAGCATTAGTGAGCAGTTTTGTAGGCTAGTAACGCCCCTTAGGTTATACTTGTATTTATACCTCATTTTAGAATGGAAAACATGTCGCTGATCAGATCGCCCAAATTATCTTTTTTCCTTTACCGTTTTCCTAAAAGTAGTGTAATTTAGTGAATCGTATTCAATGTTCTATCATTCCTCGAACAAGGCCATCGTTGATTTCGGGAAATGAGTCAACAAATTGGTTACGTTGCCAGAAAAAACTCACCGCGTACTGCGTTGTTGTGTATTGAAGATCCATTAGTTGGGATAACAAGAAGATTCACAAAGTCTGAGCGTTGTCGTTTGTTTTGTTATACCACTGTGGATAATTTTATTACCCTGCGTTTAGACAGAAGAGTACCAACGTTGTCTAACTTCCCAAAGATGTTAACTCTGGAAGGCAACCACAGTATTGATCCCACCGGCATAACTCGCACGCCGGACAATAGTCCATTAAGGACTTGAGAGAGGAATATAGGAGTTATCCCTCTTCCTCCTCTAGGAATCGGTGACATGTTTCTCACGCCGAATCAGAGTCCGTTAAGGACCCGTGAAGGGAGAACAAGAGTTATCCCTCCTCCTCCTATGGGAACTGAACGACAAGACACGGCTGGCACGTCTGGATCGCAAGATTCCTTTTACCGAGGAATAATGCTCCAAAATGTGTTTAATCAATGGACGGCATTCACAGAAACCATGGGTTTATATCTGCAACAAATGGTGCATGTGGACGTGCCCACTGAGAGCTGATTCATGGCTGGGACAGAATTACCCCCTGCAGCAGTGACAGTAGCTCCCGCCCATGCCACGGGTAGCGTCATCTATCAAATGCCTACGGGGTATACCCCACAAGGGTTCTCTGATGTTGGACGATAACAAGGCATCCAATTTGGGAGCTATGTCTCACCGACGACATATTATGGCCCGAGATCACAGTATCACGTTCCACGATCGATACTAGCGGCCCAGGTCATGGGTTATCTTGCCGCTCCACGCGGTCCCTTGGCCCTCATATGGGGCTAGCAACAAGTCTTGCCTGAGCATACAACGGCTCCTCAATATCCTCTCATTCAATAAAGGGGATATCAGGCCGCCCTTACTGGAGGGACAATAGACACCGCTAGAGCCGGCTGTGACAGCGGTCGTCCCACCAGTGATTGTGCCTCCAATGCAGCCTATGTCGGTACTAGTACAGCAGCCGAGGCCTACCAACTTACAGTACATGGATGCAAATATCATCGTCGTCTAATACGGTGATCACCTACGGCTGCATAGCTGACCTATGTACCGGAAGCCCTATCTTCAATGGGTGGAGCAGAGGCATCCCTTACCAAAGGTCAAGGCCTCTGACTTTGCTACATTCTCAGGGGAAGACAGAGGGTGTTCCACGGTAAAGCACATAGACCATTTTACGACCCAGTGTGGAGAAATGATCACAAACCCACATTTCAAGTTGCAATTGTTTGGCCTTTCTTTGACAGGCCTGTAATTCACCTTATATGCCTCTCTGCCCCTAGACTCCATTGAGAGTTGGAAGCAAATGGAACAGATCTTTCATGATCGTTTCTACAGTCCTGCCCTAGAGGTATGTTTGACAAACTTAATGGATGTCAAGCAGGGAACCTAAGAATCAGCAACCGATTATCTGGATCGGCTGAAGCAACTAAAAGTCAAGTGTTCGGTTTTTATTCCTGAGCACGAACTTGCCAAGATAGCTGTTAAGAATATGAATTCACGGCACAAGCATGGATTAACCGTCTTTAACATCCAGGACATGTCTCAACTTACAGGGCGATCCGGTCGTCTAGAGCTGCTTTACGAAGAGGAAGGCTGGGCTGAGAGGTGGCCCAGGCAGTACGGACATGTGTCGCCCATCGGATCCTAGGCCGACGAAGTTGAGTCCGAAGAGGAACAGTTGGATCAATCAACTGTTTGTATGGCCAAGCTGGTTGTAAACAGCCAGCCTTATGTCTGTAAGGCTTTGAGGCCTCCAACAGCCTCGAGGCAAGCCTTTAGAGGAATAAGGTGTCAGTCACCTTTGACATAATGAAGGCTGATGAGATTTTCGATGAGTTGGTTGCTGCCAAACTCATCGCGCTCCCTAGGGGCCAACCAGTCTTCACTCCCGACAGTATGAAGGGAGTAAGAAGATTCTGCAAATGGCACAACGCCCAGAATTATTCAATAAGTAAGTGCAACCACTTCTGAGAGGCGTTGCAGAAAGCCATTAATGCAGGACGTCTGAAAATGTTCCGCATGCAGGTGGACGAAGATCCATTCCCCAAAGTGGGGATGGATCTAACGTATGCCCAGGCTCTGGATCCAAGAGATGGATCAGACGGCATGCAAACACGGCTACCTGTTAAGGAGCCGGGTTGATCGACGGCTAGGTTTACGGCTGACAAAGCCGACCTAAGGTCGATCGCACGGCCGAATGGTTGAGATAGGTCCGCTCGAGTCGGAGGGTCTCTATCGCTCGACACTTCGTTCATACAACCTCTTAGAATCGAACATCAATGGTTTAAGGGGCTGGGGCTCCTTATTGCCCTTGTGGAAGTGCTGTATGTTGGGCCATGAAGGATTACTTGTCCAAAGCTGATAAGAAACGGTTTATGGCCTTGAGTGCAATTATTCCAAAGCACAACTCAATGAATAGATATCAATGGTTAATGTTTGAAGTCGAAAGTTATTAGTGACGAGTATAAATTGCATTATAAAAGCTAACGTTGTATTGATCAAACACGAAACATTTTTACAATATACAATGTTAAACAATTGACAGCTATTGAGGGGGTGGAGAATCAACAACGACGAAGGGCTCTAGGATCTTCATTGCCTCACCATCACTGGTAATGCCGGCCCATAAACTCTTGGTCATTTCCCAGAGATTGTTGGCCGTCTCAGTAAGGGCTTTTATCCCTTCCTCGGACATCCGGTAAGCTGGGGAAGGGAAAGCATCCAATTGACACCAGGCTTGTGTAATATGCCGATTGAAGGTCCCAATGGTAGTATCGGCATCAACAATTTTTGCCTTCAACTCGTCTTGGCAAACATAGAGGCCATCCAGGTTAGAGTGAAGGGCCTCCAATTTTCTTTCAGTAGAAGAGATGTCACTTTTTGACCACTTCTGGATATATGTGGCGATTTGATGATGGTATAATTTCGCAAGAGCACGAATCAGAAATAATATAGCCTTAGTTTATCATCTTTTTACTGGTGAGTTCCAGGTCGATCTCAGGGAATGATGAGTGAATGCTAACCAATTGGCGAATGGAATGCACAGATTACTTGCCACAACTGATTACCAAGAGACGTTCGTCTTAACTATCGAAACTGATGCAATGAGTAACAAATACAGAATGCGAGATGCAGAACAGGTTAGAGGTAGCGAGCAATTTAAAAGGTGAAGTGGTGCCCGAAGTTTAGCGAGGGTCCTTGGAAATGGGATAGCGAATGCCAACCTCGCTAGTTTCCTCTGAGCTTTCGCTTGATGCTCCCACGGTTAGTGCAAGAGTTGTGGTCCTGAATGCGGCAAGTTTGGTGAGAGCTTATCTCTTTGTGAGATAGGTGATTGCTCTTATCCGTAAAATAAATATTTTAGCTGTTTTGTTCCAGATGTCTCTGTGAACCACAGTAATAAATGAGCCTTATCCCAAGAGAGTGTAAAGCATTCATGCACACAAACATTCCACCCTTTTTCAGGTACCACTCAAACACTTCGGGAACCCCTCCTTAGAATATCTAAGCACTCATTGAATGCGGGAATAATAACTACAAGTAACATGCGGCACAATGACTTTATATTAAAATGAAACTGTTAGAAATGAATGCAACATACTAGATTTGATGTAATCCACTGGAAATATCAAATACAAGTGCTTGAGTGAAAACTTAACAGAAGAAAGTAATTATAGAAGTTAAATTACAAAGATGAAATACAACCGATTAATCTATTACAAAAGTAATAGAGCAAATTCAAAAGAATAAAGCTAAAAGCAGAGATAACTATTACTAAGCAAAACAAAATATTCAAAAGTTCTTCAAAACGAAATTGTCCACTGGAATTGAAAAAAGATTCAGAACTAAAGAGAAGATCCCCCTTCATTAAGTGCATTACAGGGGTATTTATAGAGGCGGAGGGGTATTTTTTCGAGTTTCGTGCTACTGTCAAATCCTTCCAGGTTCCAAGACACTTCTTAGTTGTATGTACTTGAGATGCAATCATTCTTTTCAGCCTTTATGTCTTGTCACAATTCAAATTTACCGCCCAAATTACTTCTGTGCCTAGCAAAACTTCTTCCCTGGCGAATTTTTATCCAAAATATCAGAAAACCAAAAAAACACTCGCCCCAGCGAGGGCGAGCAAGATAGCAAAAAATGCACACAAAAAGTGGCCTGTACAAAGTAAAAGAGAATCTCGTTGTGGTCTTTTTCTAGTGAAACAATCAAATAAAATAGGTGTTTTTCGCCCCTATCACTTTCCACAGTAGTAAGTTTGAACTGGTAATAGGAGTATTGATCGTGTAACTGGCTTCGAGCTTCCCAGTGGATGTTGAGGTTTTGCCGTCGCTCGATAGCATTTGTCTCCTCACTAGTCATATCGTCCTCATGATCAATAGTTGCATCACAAAGGGGGCAGATGACACTAATGGAGGTCACCACCTTCGCGACGCGGGCGCGGAGGCTTTCGTTGGCTGAGACCAGGGCTTTGGGGGTGAGAAAGAACGAGAAGTACTCATTTACTTCATCCCAACAGGCTAAGGAATCATCCTATGGCCGCTGCATGAGGTAGTTGATTTGGGATATGCGGTTGGGAGGAAGAGGTGTGTCGGGAGAAGGAAACTAAAGGCTGTCCTCATCCTCCGAGAATGAGCAAAGACGGCGTCGTGTCAATGGGCTAGCCAAGACCTTGGCTACCGAAGGGGAATGGGAGCGACACTGTGTTGACGGGCCAGCCATGCCCTCATTTACTGGAGTACACCGGGGGTAACACCGCGCAGATGAATTGGCCGCCGGATGAGAAGATGCACTACGAGAGGCATCTATTTGAGGGTATCAAGAGTGTTGTGTGTGTAGAATTTTTGGCAGAGAATAGGAAATGATGAAGAGTGGTTATAGAAGCCAAAAGAACCAATCCGACGCGACGTTTTGGGGGGACGAGGCGCCCTAGAACAATCATTGCCTGTAACCTTGCTAAATCATTTAAAGCACTCGCGGTGGATACTAAAGTGAAAATAATGTCCACGGCTGGTCTCACTTCAAGCCGAGAAAAAACTTTATTTGGGGGGCGTCTGTTAACACTCAGAATAAAAGATTGACCATGACCACCACAAGCCATGGTCAAGAACGAAGTTGATGGCTAGATCGGCTGGGAAAATGATATAAGAAGGCCGTCGGATTGGTCCAAAGGCAGATAGAAGGACCGTCGAGACACGGCTAAAGTTGTGGGCGGCTTTGTACCAAGAGTTGTTCGGCCGAAAGGATAGGAAGAAATGCCACTTGACGAGCGGCCAGGAAAGAGCTGAAAGACAGATCCTGCCCAAAGGAGGATGGGCCGGAAGATAAGGCTAAGGGAAAGAGCCGATGGAAGACGTATTGGGCAGCAGTTACGCCCACGTCTTCACCTCGCCTCTAGCAGTTGTTGTAACACTTACAGGCCTTTAAGGGCCATTAGTGGTATCATTAATGGGCAATTTTGTAGACTAGTAATGACCCTTAGGTTATACTTGTATTTATACTTCGTTTTAGAATGGAAAACAGGTCGCTGATCAGATCATCCAAATTAACTTGTTATCCTTTACCGTTTTCCTAGGAGTAGTGTAATTTAGTGAATCGTATTCGAGATTCCGTCCTTCCTCCGACAAGACGGCCGTTGATTGCGGGAAACTGAGTCAACCAATCTCAATTAATATTGCCATGAAATATATGGAACCAGTCTATAATAAATATCATGATAAATTATAAAATCTGCAACAATTGAAATAATGAATGCTAAAGAGGATCATGAATAAAAGTATATAGACTAAAAAGGTTTTGGCCAAACTAGAGAAATATAATTTAATGAATAAATTTCACTAATAATATGCACACTTGAATACGATAT
>MAYD01772030.1:0-10464 GCA_001909325.1 Ruellia speciosa
ATATTTTCTTTGTAATATATGTTATGATTGTAGTACATAATTTGCATTTAAAAGTTTAAAGTATCATAAAAGAATTTCAAATAACTAAAAGCTACTTATTTATGATATATTTACTTTTATACTAAGTTGATTTGCAATGCTATCTTGCTATAAGATCAGCAATATAAATATTGTCACAATCACATTATTTTTATACATTTTAATTAAATTCGTGTTTGGAAAATTGATGCATCTTGAGTTTTATATTTTAATACTCTTAATTATTAATTTTTAACTCCATTATTCATACCTCTACACAATCATTTGTCAAATTAAACATAATAATTATCAAAACGAACGAAATCAAATTTTCAATTATACTAATATACTTATATTTTATTTGTAGTTTATTTTAACTTTATTACAAATATAGTTTTGAATATAATTTTGTTATGATTAAAAGCTTAAGAAATAAAAATTTATATACATTTAAATTAATATATATATATATATATGTGTGTGTGTGTGTGTGTGTGTGTGAATTTAAATTAGAACTATTTGAATCTTGAATTCAGGCCAGTCATCCCTAGTCAAGAAAAACTATGGTTACTGATTTTCCAGCTTAACATTGTCGAATCCAATGCAGTCAATTTACTGGATTATAAAGAGCTTATATGCTGGAAAGATTATTCCCTTGGAGGAGAAGAGGAGCCATTGGCGGCCCCCATCTACCATGCTTCAAATGGGCCAAGATCCCATGGACTTAAGTCAAGAAATATGAAACCCATCCGCAGACCTTTGTTGGTAAGATGGTTTACTGCACCATGCTGATTAAATAATTGTGGATATCCCATGACATTCTTTCACTTCCCTTTTGCTGACAATCTATTATGATATTTTGGGGCTGACTAGGGTACATTACGAATTTTGGTGATGATTTTCATGGTTTTATTAGATCCGTACCCTAGTAATTCTTTAGTACTAGATAGAAAATTCGAAATTGGGATCAAATCCTTGTAAGATTTTACTATTATAGAATTTTGATTACTGAAATCAACTAGGGGTGAGGACTTACAACATTGCTTCTGACTAATCGACGGGCACTTTCTGTCTACGTGTATTATTTTGTGGTGTTCTGGGAAATGTACTCGGGGGTTCTATGTCGATGCATCTGTGACTGTTGAAAGTATGTTTTGTTTTATTCACAAGGTTGATGATGTAATTCACTTTCTTTATTGTCATCTTTGCAGGCTCATTAAAAGGTCAATCGGCTAAAAAAATAGCAACAAATTTGATTAAATTTTTGTACCTATTTGCGATCTGTTGCAAAATCCGCCTTTATTTGCAACGGATCGAAAATAGGAACAAAAATTTGATCAAATATGTTCCTATATTTCTGAGTTTGATTGACCTTTTTTTACTAGTATATGCATGTTGTTGTAGCTTGCTATATGTGGCTGCATCAAGCTTTTATTTTATTAAAAAAATGTTGCTCTACATTGACAATATATGTTTTCATAGCCTAGCAATGATTGGGTGGGTCTCTTGGGTTCTCAAAGGCTGTCACAATGCTTCATTTCATTGTAGGAAAAATCTTTTTTATAAAAAATGAAACCAAATGCGGACATGTTTCTCAGAGTTTCATATTGCTGTCTTTCAAGTTCGATAGCAACATAACAAGGTGATGCTTTTGTTATCAGGTGATAAGACTCACCCATCCATTGAGTGAGAAGTCAAAGGTTATATGAGTACTCAAGAATTGGTAGGCGAAGCAGCGACTGAATGATATCCAATCCTTAAAAGCTAAGGTTTGTCTGTTATTCCATTGCCAATTCCATTTAGTTGGTAGACAAGGAGAGACTCACCCAGCCCTTCGATAATGCATATATGGAACCTGACTTATGCAGAACAGGGAAATGTAGACTAGAATGTCTTTGACCTGTACTCTACCGGGGCTAGCCATCCTGTATGTATTTCCAATTTTTTTCATTTTTTTTGGCTACAAATGGGTGTTCAACTCAAATCGTTTACCACACGAGGAACCGTCAGTCCTTGTACACACTGCCTCAAAAATCTGCCCATCTCTATTACCAGTAATAGTTCTTTAATGAGATGGGGGAAGTATAATGAAAGAGGTAGGGTTTTGTGAGTATATAAAAAATTAAGAAAGAGAGAAGAAAGAGAGAAATGAGTTCTCCCATCATTCTTGAAATACATGTCTACTTTGTTTTTCCAATAAATTAAGTAATTTTATAAAAGTACATATTTATCCCCATTTAAGTCATTTTTAGCCTTAAATACATGTGCGCTCGGCCGCATGGCCAGGCGAGATATTGACCAGTGTTTTTAAAAAAAAAAATATCCTATTGTTTGTATTTTTAATTACTGTCGAAATTTGGCCTATTGACTGATATATTAATGTTAGTCATATAAGTTTTTCAAGTTTCATTAGAAGATTTTTTTTTTATTGTTTGTAATTTTTAAATTTTTTTTAAAAAAATTCAGTTGTTTATAATCTCAATTAATGTCGTATTGTAATAAGTCATTTTCAAAGCTTTTGTGAAGTTTTTGACTCCAACATGTCAATTTTTGACTAAGAATTTATTTAGAGAGAGAGGGTGAAAAGAGGTAATGAGTAAAACTGTCCAAAAATACGGTGTTGCATAGTAAAATGGGTGGTATATAGTAAAATCTGGTGGAAAAAAATCGAGTCACCACATGGAGGTCCGCAGCAACGTCTGGTCGTCCCCTGTAGTCACGCCTCTGCCGTTCTCACCTGTTGGTCTTTGGTTTGTTTTGCGTCGTTAAAGCTACAGGAGAATTCTCTCTGACCCCGTGGAGATTCCAATTTCCCGTTTAGCTTCCTCCTCTGGCGTCGTCAAGTCTCATGCCCCCTCTACTGCATCCATTTCTCCGGTGTCGTCGCATCTCTCTTCCTTGCTTTCAGTGTGAATTTCCTCCCGTTGGTGCGAGCGGCAGGCGTATTAATTAGCTCCTGCTGAACGGCTTTCCAGAGCTCCTTTTTTCACTCCAGCATCCTTCATTCTGCCCGCATCCCCTCAGTATCATCCTTTTGTTTGCCACCATCAACATTCTGACCAAACCTCCACGTCTCTTGCTTGCCGGTAACCTGCATGTCTTTTCCCAAGCAACCATTCCAGACCCTTATGATGGCCGTTGGCAAAGGCAGCAGGAGTATATTCTATAACCCGAGCTTTAAAAATTAATTGGGTGCACTATTTTAGGTGGTGTTGTGTGTTGCCAGATGATGCACCATTTTCAAGCGAGGCGTGCATCACTGCTCCCCAACCCCCATGCACATTTAATTTCAAGCCTCCACAGCTTTAATGGTGGTTCACATTTTCTTTGCATGTTGAACTTTTGCTTGGGCTTTTATTTGAGTCGTGGGCCTGGACTGGTTTTCAGGCCTTCTAGTATGAGTAAGCTTTTCTTGATTTTGATTTCAAGGATGCTTTTTATCGGCTTGCTTTGTGTTAGTTTTAATGATAGTATTGAACAATTTTTGTCCAATTTTTCGCCTTATGACAATTATTAATAAATTTCTACTTTTCAAAAAATATGGGAAAAGAAAAATATAGTTCTCCATTTTTTAATGGTGAAAGGGGGAAAAAATAATCAAAAAATGAAATGGAAAAAGTATTTCAAAATAACTAAAAATAAAAGTTGAGCAACCTTTGAAATGGGTGGAATTTATTGTTTTAAAAAAAGTGAACCAAAAAAATGTGGTAAGGTAAAGTGTATGCTTGTTTGAATGCCATTTGGAGGCATTTTGGTTTTTTCACTTTCTACCCATATTTTTACCTTTCAATTTTATTTTTCTTCTATATAAATAATAATTTAATTATTATCTATTTAAATTTAAATATTATTTTTATCTATTCAAAACCAAACAAAAATAGCGGATTATGGTTTAGCCATAAGGCTAAATCATCAACTTCCAATCTTTAGGTTGAGAATTTAAATCTCTATGTATGCGCTTTTCTACTATTTGTAATTTGCGGTGCAGGTAATTTAAATAATTCTTCCTCAATATTTTTTCTTTCATTACACTTTGAGTTTAACACTATTCATAAAACTCAAGGTTGACTATCATTCGTGTCTTATATTTAAGAAAAAAATATAGTTATATGGGGTCTTGTTAGATTTGTTTTAATAAATATTTTCAAAATATTAACTTTATATATTTTTTACCTATTGATAATTAATGATATTAATAGTTAAAGTTATATATTGGCAAATATGCAATGAAAAATGTTACAAAAATATGTAACGAAAAATAAAGAAAAACAAGTTATATCATGGGAATGTGCCCACATGCTTCATGCTTGTTTAGTTGTTTTTCCCAAAAGAGAAGCAAATGCCCACTTGATTGTGACACAAATAAAAAGGTAGATCGGTGGTTAAAATGTTGCTTAAATGCTAAAGGTTTTGGCTTTGAGTTTTCTTCTATATGAACTTTTTTTTATATATTTAAATAATTAGAGAGATAAATTTAACAATTCAAATTTCGAGAGTAACGAAACCAACACCTAAGAAAATTCGGTACACATAGGATAGATACTTTTTTGTTCTGTTAATTCGGAAATGAAAAGGGGAAAACATATGCATCATGCAATGATGTCCCCTCACGGTTCTTGCCCGATCTAAATCAGGGGCCAAATCCAAATTCAGCTGCAACTCCCCCAAATTAAATTACTCCCAACTCCATCATGCCCCCTCTCAATTCTTTCCTGCAAATATTATCACTATCATTTCTCCTTACTTCAACAGTTTCATCTACCAAATTCAACAATGATTCCTCTGACATACTATACAACGCGTCTCCCTTCATTGCTGTCTACAAAAACGGTACCTTCCGCAGACTGATGCAAGACCAAGAGGTTCCGGCATCACCCAATCCGACGGCTGGGGTTTGCTCCAAAGACGTCATGATTGATCACGGCCGTAACATCTCCGCAAGGCTTTTCTTGCCGGAAAACGCTGAGCGTGCAGGTGGCAAGCTCCCCCTTCTAGTCTACTTCCACGGTGGCGCATTTGTTACCGGATCCGCCTTTTCTAAGACATACCACAACTACCTCAATTCTATTGTTGAAAAAGCTAAGGTTGTCGCAATGTCGGTGAATTACCGATTAGCCCCCTAAAGTCTTCTCCCGATTGGGTACTCGAATGGGCCTTGTCTCGTATTGAAGGCAATAGGAAGGAGGCTTGGTTCCGAGACTACGTCGATTCTAACATTGTTTTTTTAGGTGGAGACAGCGCAAGAGGCAATATTGCACACAATATGGCTATTCGGGTCGGGTTAGAACAAGCGGGTTGGTTTGAATTGCGGGGTATGATTCTGAGCTTTCCCCATTTTTGGGGGAATGAGCCCATTAGGACCGAGAGAAGAGATCCCAAAAAGGTTGCCAGTTCGGAGAATATATAGCGGATTGCATACCCAGATTCCATCGGGTTTGATGACCCACATTTGAATCCGAGTATGGATCCAAATATATCGAAGCTAGGGTGCAAAAGGGTGTTAGTTTATGTTGCGGAGAACGATATCCTAAGAGACCGAGGAATTTATTATGTAGAGACATTGAGGAAGACTAATTGGAGCGGAGCGGCCAAGGTCGTGGACGTGAAGGGGGTGGGTCATGCGTTTAATTTAAACTTGCCCAACTCACCCAAGGCCAAGGAGATGGACCAACACATTGCTTCATTTCTTAATGGAGGCGAACTAGTACAACCTCGTCAATATTACACATGGTAAGGTGCCCCATGTGTACCGGGGCGGGTGCAGTTGCCTGTTGGAGTCTATGGATTCAGCAATATTGGATATTGTTTAATTTACTTATGAATATTGTTGGATATCAAATTACCCAACAGAATGTAATCGACTGATCGCTACCCGTAAGGATTTAATAGCTTATCTCATCTTAGTGTATATGTACCATACAAGTTGTGGATTATATTTGGTCACATCTATTGTATATTCCAATCTTGATGCTTTACAATAAAATTTGTTTATCGATTTTGGACCGATGATAGTCTCATGATTGTGGTTATTTTCTTGAGCAGGTTCGAAAAGTAGTTTTTTTGTTTTTGTTTGTTTTTTTGCATCCAAGGTTCAAATTTTAGACCTTATTAAAATGGTTAAAGTCTTATGTCACTCAAATCAACTTTAGTTAATGATTATCCCATTCTCTCTATATAAATACTTTTAATGGTAAAATATTTAAATATTAGTAATTTGAAGGTCTCTAATTTATTTAAATCCTTCAAACCATATATTGTCAGCATTATTATAAGGAGTTGTTTATTTTTAAAATTTCTCCCACAGTATTGCTAATAAAGGGGCTGTGGTCCGTGGTGAAAAAATTGAGTTTGGTACAAAATTTAAAGAAGTAAGAGAAATGATATAAGTATTATAATAGTGAATGAAGAGAGAAATAAAAAATTCATTAATGAAATGAGAAAATAAAATAAAATATTTAAATAATTGATAGGATAAATGAAGAAGGAATATAAAATATTTTATTAATTAATAAAAAAATAAATTTTTGCCCAAAATAAACCATAACTTATATTCAGAACAAAGGAAAGTGTAAGTTATAATATAAAATAAAAGGGAGGAAATAGTTATCTAGTTGTTTTTGTGCCTTATTTGTTTTTGTGGTAACCTTGCCCCAAAGCCATTTGTAATCCTCTCCACAATGCAAACAACTCCGCTTCAATGCTTAAACCCACACCCAAGTACCCCGAGCCTCCCTCAACCCATCTCCCATCCGGCTCCCGTAACACAGCCCCAAATCCCTCGCGACTAGGAGAACCTTGCGCACTACCATCAATGTGCAAAATCATATTCGATGAGGCAACTGGATTCCAGATCTACCACCCTCTCTTCTCTTCTTACTGGTTTGTGTTCCGAATGGCTCCCTCCAAGAAAAACACTTTTCTAATAATTGCATGATAAGGCGTTTCTAATGACCTGAAACAACCATTATTTCCTTCCATCCAAATAACCCACATCTCATCCAAAAATAACAGCCCCCACCTTCGCACCATAAACCAACACCATGCGCACACTGATCGACCGAGAACAGTCCACACCTACGGACAGTAAAATAGACAATGTCTCCAGGTTTCCATCTCTTCTCCACAAATTTGGCACAAGGGATTCGATGCCATTCCACGAGCATGATGTAGGGCATTCGTGGGTAATGATAGCCTGCAAAGAAGCCAAACCAAGCCAAACACATTTTCCAAATCCATGACCATCCTTCATCTTCGGCATAACGCACAAGCCACTTCTAGCCTGCACAGATTGAATATTCACCATCCATTCTCTCTGCCCAAGTCCACACATCGAACACAGCCTCATGTAACACGAAAACCAAGTCTTTCTTCTTCGAATTTAACCTCCATAGGAACATGAGTGTTAACTTCTCCCATTTCCAACCCATCTCCGAATGGACGTCCTTTAATTTACCTTTAAATTTATATCTTGAACTGCCATGAGTGGAACCTCGACAGAAAGTTGTTGTGTGCCCTCCAACCATGTGTTAAACCAAAAAGATACCTCACCCTAGCCAATCTTAAACCAATCTTAAACCGAAAACCCTTCCTAAGTAATGATCCCGCCTTGGTAATTGTCCGCCAAACCACTAAGATGCGTTTATCCAAGACATTAAAGAAAGAATGATGTTTAAAATATTTCCATTTAAATAGGCGCACACCCACAATTTGTCTATTTCAGTTATTAACTGCACATACAAGTTTACCCAACAACGCGATGTTCATAAGCTGTGTTTTTTGCAAAAGACTCAACACCCTCAGACTTAACATTGATCCCTTTATTTTCTTGCTGCTCCTTATACCAATCACTATGCCATGGAGCTTGAAACACAAGTCTTTAGAATGCCCCTTGTGCTTGTAGAAATCACAAATCAATTTCTTTTTGTCCAGCATTCGCTTCTTCTTATTAGTGTCATGTTTAATAAAACCTACATCAAACACTATAATTAGCGGTTTGAACAATTCAAATCGCTAAAAGCTATTCAAATTCAAACAGCTCAAAAGTGTTTGAAAACTGTTTCTCAAACACCCTCCAAACCCCAATTCTCTAGAGTTTGAAGAGGCTATTAACAAAATGGAGTATATAGTATATAGTTTTTTCTCACAAAATTCACACTTTGCTCTAAATATTGTCTTCACAGATACTTCGTTCGCCAATAATTATCCATTTATCATGCATTTAATTTGATAGAAAATATCAATATTATCCCTGATAAAATTAATTTTTATATATAATTAATAGTTTTCAATATCAGAAATGGAGACATTTTTTATAAAATATACCTTAACAAAGACATTAAAAAAATATTTATGATCATCAATTTTTAAAACAAACACTATCAAATGAAGGGAGTATTCATTTTTTTTTAACAAAGGGGGCTAGAAACCCAAGATCACACGGCGAAGAAACTAAGCACAAGAATCATCCAGGATGCGGTGGCAATAAGAGCCACCGACACGATAAAAATGCAGAGCATCCGACACCACCCAAGGAGGATGATCAAAGAAGGTAGGGCCGAGAGGGAGCTCGAGACCGAAGCTTGCAAGGCGGTCCGCAACACCATTGGTTTCACGATAGTCATGGTTGATCCGGCACTCCTGTTGACGGATCAAGCCAACGATATGCGCGCAAGGGTGAACACTCGAAGGCGGCTGATGAATAAATCGCACCGCCATTTGTGAATCTGACACCACATGAAGCCGTCTAAACCCACGTCGGGAAGCCTCAGACAGCCCAACATAAATCCCCTGTAATTCTACGACCAGAACCGTCCCAAAGCCAATATCATTCGCAAAGCCAAAGATCCAGCCGCCTACCTCATTTCGAGGGACGCCCCCAGATGCAATCGGCAAATATCCTTGAATCGCCCACTTATATCCCAAAATCATAAATGGTAAAATGGTAACCAAAATAGGAATCCCAATTCCCAAAATGTAGGGATATTTGGGAAACCACCTTTTAAATAGTTTTTAATGATTCCAACGTTCAAATTGTTAATTACATTTGACGAATAACGCCTTAAATTAATTTTTGAGATTTAAAATGTTAATTTTAAAAAGTTAGATAATAAACGTTTTAAAATAATTTTAAACTTTTTTATATATCGAATAATTTTATATTTATATAATAAATAATTACTAAACATTTTATTCCAATCTCTTAATAATCAATTTGACTATTAACTGTCTAGCAATATAATTAATTATCATTATCCCCAATACATTAAATTAACTGCTATCAACTAACCTCAAAATCTCATTCAACAATTTCAGGAAGTAAAAATTGCATTTACCAAACCTTGAGGGAGCGAAAGCGAAGGGCATTTTATTTTAACCCCCTGACATTCTTTTTCAGGTTACCATAGCCGAGACGCAGTCGTTTCAGTGGAAAAAGCCCCCTTTTCCCTTTGGAAACCATAAAGGCTTCGGTGATCGACATTCCACCGCAGTGGTCGTTGTGAAAACGAGCGAAGCAACTCCGATTTCTGGGCCTATGAACGAAATGCTGGCTCTACTTCAACCGAGGTTGATCCCTCTCCATCTATTCATGTGTTTTACATCTCAATTTCGGAGGAATTTTGTTAATCTATCGCAATTCATTTACAATTGTTTGAGAAGCTTAAACAGAGAGCGGACGGGTTTTTTAGACTGTAGAGAATGTGTGAGGTTTTTCAATTTCTGTGAATTACTGAATTGGGTATTGGGTGGCAGGAGGTTTATTACTTTTTCATCGTTTGATCACAGAAATTGGTTTGTTATTGTTTGCAACTGGGGCTAGTTCTAATTTTGCAATTTGTAAAGACTGAACTTTCCCCCCACCATTTTGGTTTTTCGTGTGCTGCAGGGGGATTGGGCGATTTGGTTTCACTTCGTTGGAATTTGTGTATATTGACAGACTATTGGAAGAGATTTCAATTTGATATTGAGTTAGAATTCCTTGAATGTCTTGTAAAATGCTGTTGGAAGATTTGATTTTGGATTTTGAAGATGTAATCTTGAATTTGTGGCTTTTAAAAACCACTTGATTTTATGTATGTGTGACTTCGTATTAGACTATTAGTGTTTAGGTTGTTGACATCAAACTGGCCTATGACTTTTTGGTATGGAATCAATGCTTTGCAAATTAGTACCTGTTTGATGTTTTGGAGTTGATAATATTACCCGACACAACGGTGTATAATTTAATCATTGGGTTGAGAATTTTTGAACTGGTTGATAAGACTAATGTGCTTTGCATTTCTATCCAGTATCATGTCATTCTTAAATGAAAATTATATTCTCCTTTAAGTGTCACACTTGGCACTAGTTGATTTTATGGGATAAATTATGGCTGCGTGGCAGAGTCTTGGGATGAAATCTATTGACTGAAAAGTGGGGCATGTACAACAAAGTATGTGAAGAAATAGC
>MAYD01772034.1:0-13661 GCA_001909325.1 Ruellia speciosa
AAAAAAAAAAAAAAAAAAAAACTACATTTTATCTCACAACATGCAAACATATAAAAAGATCTCATACAAAGCCTTGATACACCTATAATCCATGTTCGAATCGATTCTCCCATAAACAAGAACTCTACACTCAAAAGATGAAAGGGTAATAATTTCCGAAGGCAAGAAGACAATCAACGAATGAATAAATTTTGCTCAGCTTGCAAAATGGATAGCTCCAAAGCGCAGCAAGGGAATGCAAGAAGGGCAACATCACGTGTACAAAACGAATCAAACTGTTTGCATCTATTCATTTTAGCACCTTCAAGCCAATTATTAGGACCACAAAGAGCTAAGCTTTGAAGCCAGCTTTGCGCTCTTGTAGTCATCCCTGAGCGGAATAAACCTGATTTTGCAGCAAATTCCAATTGCCATTACACAGAGGTAATGAGAAACAGGATAAAAGAAAATGTATGTCGTGAATATTGCAAATTAAAAGACAGACAGCCATAAGCTTTTATGAATTTGCTCCAGCAAATGAGGATTATAGAGAGAATCTCAATTGAAAGGTTAAAAAGAAAAAAGGAAACAATGGAAGACCCATACATGTGGGTGTGGGTGTGTGCGAGGCAGTTTTTTCAAAAATGCATTATATGTACAAGCAATGGGGATGGTTGTACCTTTGTGCATCTTTTCGGATGCTTGGTGTTCCCTCAAACAGTGAGGACAGACTCTCCGGAGCAACAATGAAGACATTGGCCAAGCTGCGGAGAGATTGTATCAATCAAGAGAGTATAGCTTTCCTTTAATATATGTCTCCCAAAAGAAGGAAAAAAAAAGGTTCCCTTTCTCAGTCGAAGGCAATATGCATTGAAATTACTTACATGCCCAGTTGCTCAAATTTCTCATCCACCGCGGGAGCGTTAAAACAGCGAACATATTCTCCATACTCTGTTATATCACGCTTCAGCCGCAACCCTCCACTGCAGACATTACATAAAATGAAAATTGTGACAGATTAATCAGCAGAAAAAGAGCTTATCAGAGAGAAGTGAGATGCTAATTTTATCAAATTTGATGGGTACTGATTAATGTTTATATAATAGAGAATTCACTGCCTTGCTATATAACAAATACTTTCTTCTCAGAGTCAATTTATCCAAAATTTATAACAATCCCTATTTGAAAATTAAATTAACCATGAAGGCAATGAATACAGATTCAGTAGCAGATAAAATGCATCTCTTGCTTTGGGTTTCCCAGGTGAAACTCACCTCTCTAAAACACTTGGATAATGATTTAAAATATTGTTTACTATGAAAGAACTGAGGAGTGGTTAGAACATCACTTATGATGGGTAACATATATAATTAACTAGCTTTCGAAGTAATCTTCACGCAAACCTTTAATTGAATAGTGAAAATCGAGTTCTATCCACTCAAAATATTCTCCACTGCTACGATGAAATTTATCCACACACTAGGTTGGCCAGCAAAAGAAATAAGACAATAAATTTATGTACTAACACTGAATGTGATTGAAGGGCACACAACTATGGTGAAGCTTTTGGTTAGAATGCCTTTGTTTTGTGTACACCTTCCTATTTTTTTTATCTACTTTCAAGGTTTCGCTATGTGGAATAACTGGCTTCTAGGAGACTTCTAAAGGTAAGGCTATTGAATCATTGATATTAACTATAAACTTCTTCCACAACATATTTTTTATCCTTTTAAGTAAACAAAATGCTGTCACCAATAGAACACATACACAAGTACATTTTTTCCCTGATACAGACCCACTACCAAGTACCAATCCTCTTCCATGGTATCAGGATGGGCCTACCGCCTATATATCACATGGCTGTGAAAATCCCTCATCCCATCTTTTTAAGGCAATTTGCATAATACTACTTTCATGAGTGACAGACTGAATAATTAGTTCGGGCAGAGGCAACCAATGGTGTGCATATTCAAAATAAAAATGTGTCCAAACAAGTTGAAAATTTTGGTTTTAGATATCTTAATCTAGACATCAATTCTACTACTATTTTATGCTGATATCCTAATAGTTAGTAGTGATGTAGATGCATCATGCATCTATATTTTGTTTTGAGCACCAAATTGAGCCAATGTATTAATGCTTTATATTCTCCTTAACGGGAATAATGATATATTCATGCCTAGTGTATGAATATTGGAAAGCATCTCATCAAGAAATTCAATAGATTGTGGCTCCAGGAAGAATATAAACAAAAAAAAAAAATGCATCAATAATTACCTTGGATTGAAAGTGAACTTTTGCCAATGAGTCATTAGAACCTTATGCAAGCGATTTCCCTGAAACATTCAATCATTAAGTAACCATTTCAAAATATTTACATAGAACTGCAATAGTGGAATCATCCATTTCAATAGTCAGGTTAAGTGTTCGTTAAGTTGGTCTGTGAAACTTAAAAGTATGGTCAAGTTGAGGTCACTGTTCCGTGGATATGGCAATATTATCTCTACAAAATTTCTTCACATTGATTCAAGTTGTACATATCAGAGTTCAATATGGTTACTCCGGTCCATCTTAACAGTTCGACACAGGTCATATAGATGTGAAATTATTATTCCATTTTGGGTAGGCATTCTATGATGTTTCACTTGTCTATAATGGTTTAGGAAATACACCACCTTAGCATTTGACTTTTAACGCCTTCACAATTTGTGCATCCCTCTTCCTTAACACCCTAAAGACATGTCATTTACCAAAGAAAAAAACCATACCAGCTCAGTCAGGAAAGCTTGTTTGTTAAGTCCTTCAAGAGATGTGAAAGCAGACTCGAGCACCCGGGATAGATAAGCAACAACCCTGATAAAAATAGATGTGCCAGCATTATAATCATTAAGTCATATGCAGTTAGAAATAGAATGAGAAGATGAAAAAAAATACAAAAAATAAAAATAAAAAAGATCCACTAAGGAAATACTAAAAGCTGCCACATTATTCATGAAACATGCTGGAAAAAACAAACGAACAGAAGTTTGGTTGGTTTATGCAAAAACCAAATGTGTGTGAAATTTTCACACCTCGCACAGGCAGTTGTTGGTCGATGATCAGGGACAATGCCATCATCAGGTGACCGATAATCTGTTGGTTTTTGTTCAGCTGATAGCAGTCGCTCAACCTGAAAAAGGATCACTAACTTCAGAATTGAGATAACTGAAGGAGGGATAAATAATGGACATGAAAATATCACACCTCAGCCATCACTGTTTCAATACATTGTTGGAGGCCCTTGTAAGCAGAATCTTCAGCCTTGGACAGTGCTGTGGACATTTCTTCACAGGAGGCAGCATGAGCACCATCCACTGGTAGTAAAAGTCGAGCAATAGAGTTTGCAAAGTACTGCAGAATGAGAATTTAATGCCAATGAAATAATCAAAACCCAGATGAGCAACCGCAAATACAAGAGAAAATTCATACTTGCTGAACAATAGCCACACTGCTTCCACAACGTTGTACAGCAACCATAAAGGATTTGAAACTGCTTTCACCAGCTGCTGCAGCAGCTTCAGCCTACAGATAACGGTTGCATGAGAACACAGGATAACCTTTAAATCAAAAGTTCATTCTTTAAGTTCTCAAGTAGATAACTCATTCGTACCAAAAGAACAAAGAGACAAAAGTAGAAGAAATTTAAAAGAATAGAGTGATTACAGCGGAAGCAGCTGCAGCTGCAACCCTTCGACTGACACTAGACCCCAAAACAAATCGCTCCCTCAATGATGCAGCTTCAGTAAGGCTCTCACGAGCTCTTTCTAGGCCCTCAGTTATATATTGGCTGACCTGAAGTTTGTAAGGAGTGGAAGATGAGACCAAAAGACAAAACCCCACAAGAAGATAAGTACCCAGAATATAGAAAAGACTGGCAAGTTAACCTGGTCCAAAAGGCAAGTGAAAACCGCCCGCACATTGGCAGCGAGTGCTGCAGTCTGCACAATTGCAATAAAAATTCAATGAATTAAAAACCTACACAAGACATTAACTCAACCTGAAATATCGCACTGGGACTCAAATCACCTCTTACAGAACTATCGATATTCCAATTTCTTTAAGGATCTCACATATTTGAAACTTTTAGTCGTTATTAGTTTGTGCCAAGCAATTGGCACATTTATCCTATCATCGCTACAATCACTAAGGCGGCACTTCGTATACCTGTTTTGCTCCAACTTATGGTAAAATCTTTAGATTCTAATGCCTCTTTTCAAACTTCTAATTTAGTTTTCAGACCAAATAAAACACACATTACCATATCTAACATCAATTGATTGAATGAAAAAATTAATGCTCCACTAAAATTGAGTTCATCAGTACAATTGTAACTTCAAATTACTGAAATAGAAACTAATATACCTGTGGTGAAAACAAAGTACACCTGGATATAGCTTCTTCATTCCAGCGTATAAATTCAGTTACAACAGTAACTGATATCTGCAGCTGGGAGGATGATATGGAAGACCCTTTTGAACGCCCAATTGTCCCTGTTGATTCAGAGGATTGCATACTTTCAGCCCGCAGCTCCTCCATCTACATGAAACAAAAAATTTACATTGTAGGAATCGAGGAGCACAACCATATTAAGCATATTCAGTAAAGGCTAACAGACCACAGTGCAGAAAGAATACCAAAAATGGAACTAGAGGTTTGATTCAAACCTTTGATTTATACAGTTGCTTTTGAGAAGCTTGCTCATACTCTATGTATACATCTTTATGGGGAAGAAACAACGACTCTGTTAAGCCTGAACACAAGATCAAACCAATGCTATCAATGTCTCCATAAATTGTTTTACCTCGAACTATCAATCATCTAATAGAAAATATTCCAATAATGAGTTGACCCTTGGAAGTCATGTAGCTATTAAAGATTCCAACCAGTTGTTAACAATTCCCACTAAGTGCTTTTGTACGATGGGGTTTATGCATTCAAATCTGGTTTGCTTGGAGAACTCCACAGAGTGTTCACTTGGCACCTTTTTTTGGATATGCATGTTTGTGCAAGGATTGACAAGTAGCCAGGTCTTTAATATCAACAGCTTTCTTTCCTTGAGCCTTATAAACATACATAGGCATTGCATGACTCTTTTCTTTAGGAACTATTGTGCAGTGTCACTTATTGAAAGCATGTCCAACATGAATCCAAAGACTATAATTTATGCATGTCCTGGCATTAATATTTATTTCTGCTCAGTGACTCTTTCCCATGTCTTATGTCGAAGCTTAACTCAAGAAAATAATATCATCGTAATAAGATTCAAGAAAATAAACTGAATCTTCTGGACCATTTGAGGGACAATTATTTGTGCATGAAACATAAAAAAGTATCACCTCACTGTGCAAATTCAAATCAGACTGAGAGGCCATTTGACTATAAGAAGCACATTTTTTCAATTAAAGAAAAAAAAAAAGATTGCACCTTCGACATCCAAGTCACCACACCCCACTCTATGTAAATCTCTAGCAAGTTCCTGAGTTTTCTCATAAGCCACTGCAAGCAGTCTAAGATACTGATGGCAATAAATGAAAGCTGGTTAATATAACTTAATATTCCACCATAGGAACAATTCAAAGCACAGCTGGTACTTACTAATATAAGTCCACCTTCTTCCATGGCAGGAGGATTGTGTTGCGATGGTTTTACCAATAGTTTGTCAAGAAGTTTGGGAACTCGATCTTCCAAAACACGCTACATGTCAAAAAGACATTGAAGTCACTATACACAGAAGAGATGCTATTAAATTATTGGGGTACTAGACATCTATTCATGGTATATCCCATTTTCTACTTATAACAATCGATTAGTTACATTCACTTGCTCCGGAACAACCTCAAATATCTTCACTCCAGCACGTAAATTTTACAAAAGTGATGATAAACAAGTTTATGAGAATAGCTATTCCGATCCTAATGATAAAATTATCTAATTGGAAAGTTGTAAAATCCACCTATAACCCAATGAGATGCAAGCATGATATAGCAACCAACAATACCTGAACCAATATAGACATGACATCGTTGGGTGAAGGAAATACTGCTCGTATTGTTGCTGCTTCTTTCCGCACAGTATCTGCCAGGCAACCATACTAATCAGAGGAACATTTTAAAACTACACCTTTCATAAAACACGTGGAATCATTCAAACCTGTGATTTCTTTGTACAATGTAGTGAGTCCACGTGCAACATTGCTGGGATTCGGAAGAGAACCAGAGTCACCGAGAACCAAATTGGCATCTGCATTCATGACTTCCAAATCAAACATTGGACGTAACCCCACATAATGTTGCATAGCACTGGTACCCCTGTTGAACTGAATTTCAAAAATAATCCGTAAGACTATTGAAGGGAAACCTAACATATTAATGTTATTCTATTGTTACATTTTTCCATGACCATCAGAGATGTGCTAAGCAACATCCTAGGGGAAAAGCAATCAAAGATACTCCCTCCGTTCACAAAAGATTGGCTTTTTAGGCTGTGATGACAGAAAAATTATTTGTCCCTTTCGCTTTTCTAAATGGTTTATTCCAAAGATAACCCTATTTATGACATTGAAAACTATGAACAAATAATAAAAAAAAAAATTGATTTTTTAAGGATATTATTGTCTTGTCATATTGAAATTAAATTCATTCCTCAATTCATGAGATTTTGATTCAAGGTCAATTTTATACGAACTAGGGGACTAGGAAAAAAGAGAGCAAATTTTTATTTTTTATTTGCCACTATGTTAGCAAAGGTCCACATAAGTTTCCTTATTTAGGATCATGGAATCCATTCTGTGGTCTCAAAATTGGATAAATTATCCAGAAAGATTATCTTCAAACATGATCTGGAATATAAAAAATTAAACAAATCACCTGGGACAAAATTTTTGCGCACTCTCCCATGGTAGACAAATCCTTTTTTTGTGATGCAGCATCGAATTTGGACAACAATCTATTTTCCAGTTCTGCACTCTCATGAAAAAGGAAGCAATTGTCATTTAACTCAGTAAGTGACCAATTACCACACCAACACAAAGAACAACATGAAGCGCAATCAACAGGAAATTTTTTGAAGCAACTTATCTACAAATGAAAATTCTTTACAATAAGAGAAGTTTCCAATCTTACATTAAGCATTATACACCTATGTATGTAACAGTTGATTGATTATGGGCTTCTAATAAGTAGCAAGAAGAGAAACTACAGAAAAGATCAAATCAATGAAAACTAGAACACAGATAGATAATCATGCAGGAAAAAAGAAGGCTCACTTGGTTTAAGATTTTTTCAATGTTCCTTAAACATATCTTGTGGTATTCCTTGTTTAGGCTGTAGAAAGTCAACTTGCTGGCCATTGAAGACATGAGGCCCACAAATAAAGTAATTTGTCTAAGGAAAGCACAAGAGTGCTTGCTCTGAACTTCGTCTCTGGCTAATCATGATGGTTGTTTAAACATTAATGATTAACCAAAACCTATCCATGACTTTCATAGCCTAATGTTTTTGGTTTCTTAAACCAAGCCTGAGTATTTTGTCTTGCTGTTAATCCTAAAGAACATTTCATTATTGACCCAAATCAAACAAAATAAACAGCCTACCATCTAAACAAAGCAGGCAATAAACTACCAAGGGTCCACCTCAAACTACAAATTGTCAAAATAGCATAATTCTGAAACCAAAGATTTGCAACTACAGTTGAAAATCAAGCCTCGCAATGTTCGATTTATTAAATCAAGCCTAAAAATTTGTTATTTTAATTCATGGAAATATTATATTGTTGTAATTTTATTCGCAGCTAACATGAACCCACAAAAGAAAACAGGCTACCCTTCCGACTCAGAGAGAGAGAGAGAGAGAGAGAGAGAGAGAGAGAACCCCAACAGACAAAACAAAGTACCAAACGCATGCAAGTTAACATGTGTGAAGAAGAATAGGGTATAGGAACGAAAGGCTTTGATTAATTAATCAAGTCTGTTCATTATCACACACACACGTATATATATAGGGTGGAATACATCGGATAAATCCCTAAAACTAAGGAAACAAATCTCAATAAAATCTCATAGTTGTTATGCATATCTCCTAGATATCCTTACTTATATGCATATCTTATGCATATCTTCTAAATATCCTAACACTCCCCCTCAAGCTAGAGGGTACATATTGTAAGCTCCAAGCTTGTTACATATAGACGTTACTCGAGAACCTCTCAAAGCTTTAGTGAACAATTCCGCTGGCTGGTCCTCAGACTCGATGTGTGGAATTTGAATGAGACCTCCTTGAAGTTGCTGACGGATGGAATGACAATCCACTTCGATATGCTTAGTTCTTTTGTGAAATACTGGGTTGGAAGCAATATGAATTGCAACTTGGTTATCACACATAAGCTCAATGAGAGAGCAAAATACCGAAAACCTAATTTTAACTTGACACGACTAAGACCCCAAATATCTGTATGAACTTGCATAAATGACTTCACATGATTTCACAGCACGGGGAGAAAGAGACGTACGATGATGTTTACCAAGTTGACATGAATGAAAATGCAATTTTGACACTGATTCAAAAGAGGGCACCATCAACTTAAGGTTATTTAATGACAGATGAACGAGACGACACTGTTCATCAAAAGACGATGTGGAAGATGCACAAGTAACTGAACGTCAACTTAAGGTTATTTAATAACGAATAAACGAGACGACAATGTTCATCGAAAGACGATGTGGAAGCAGCATAGGTAACTGAAGCCTGCTTGTTGCCAAAATAATACATGCCATTTGACTCATGCCCTTCTTCAATCACCCTCTTGGTCTTCAAATCCTAGACAATGACTTTGATGAGCGACAGATGCGACGGAAGAGTGTGATGGCTGCTAAGCTGCTTGGAACTAGAAATTTAGTGTACTCCTCCGTAGAAAGGGTGACAGGGTCAATTGGGGGTGAGGACATGGGGATGGCCAGATTAGTCATGGCTGGATGACAACAAACAATTACACAACCATTGATTCAAAGAAAGGGCCAAAACAGTGGCTCTGATGAACGAAAGGCTAGGATTAATTAATCAAGCCTGTTCATTATCACACACACACACACGCATATATATATAGGGTGGAATACATTGAATAAATCCCTAAAACTGAGGAAACAAATCTCAATGAAATCTCATAGTTGTTATGCATATCTCCTAAATATCCTAACTTATTATGCATATCTTCTAAATATCCTAACAACATGAATCGTGCTTTCAGATTCAAAGAACGAGTTCAACTCTCATCAAAATTTACTGGAGTTTAATCTCATGATTTTTCCCAGGTTAGCAATATATGCATGGTTTTTATAACTAAGGCAGAAAACATATCATACCATTACAGTATTCTTGCAGATTAGCAACTGCCACTTCTAATCCTCTACTTGCTGTAGCATTCCCAGCAACAGATCCAGCAGTAACACCCATACCTTGCCTTCCAATATCTTCCTCAGCGAATGATCCTGATACCAAGGTTGTTAGCAAACAATTTGCAGTATTGTAAATAAAAAGAAACCAAAATTGAATATGATCTTCCAGAAAAGCACTACGGTATTTCAAAAGAAACTTCAAGAAGTGAGCATTTCAGATTTGGGAAGTTCCCAAGCCAAAAGAATCACAAAGGAAGAAATTTGAGAAAGCCTCCAAGAACTAATCCCATATAACTAAGTGCCTGTTTTATAAACTGACTTATCACTAAATCTTAATTTATTAAAACTTATTCATTAAGTCAGTTTGATAACAATAAAGCCATTGACTAAATTGATTAAGTCGGTCTAAATGGTATGCGTAAAATGGTGTTCAAAATTAAGTGATTTGAGTTTCACTTATTAGTATGGAATGACAAGTTCCTTAAAATATATTTTAAATAAATTTAAAATAATATTAGTCATTATCTTTGGTGATTTTAAATTCACCGCGCAATGATTCATATTCACTCAATAATTTAGACTTCAGATTCAGACCACATTCAGTTTTATCAAATAGGCACTAAAAGGATCTCTTCATCATTACAAGGCACATACTAAAAATCTTGCGACAAGCTTGATTTTAGCTTATAGAATAAAACATGGCACTTTGACAAGGTACATATGAAAGAAGTTCTAAATCTAATATAGATTTACAGGTAAGGTCAAATGCACGGTACTTAAGAAGGAACGATTATAATTCATTGCAGGATAAGGACATCTTACTCAATTTCTGTGCAATTGAAGCTGCTTCAGCTACCTTACTATCATCAGAGAATAGAGGTGAAAGCTCCATTAGGTCACCCGGGCTACTATTGAACTCCATCAAGTACTGCAAGAGAAGATTTCCTCATTGCTACTCAGGGGAAATGAATCTGGCTAATCATTTGTAGGACCACACATAATGCAGTTTCATACTCCACTAATCCTTTTTTACCTTAATGAGATCTATGGTCTGACTTGCAGTTTCTCTCTGGGAATCAGCGCTCTGAAAAAGTAAAAAAAATATATAAAGCAACTAAGATTGATGTCTTGGAAAGAATCAATTTAGACTCAGGAAAGGAAATGGGATGAAGTATTTGCCTAGCCTTAACAAAATCTAATAAAATATTTTTTAAATTCAACTAATATTTGACTAAAAGAATGAACCATGAAATTAAATAACAATTTCTATAATTTTTACAAAACTTTACCTGCAGATGGTCTCCTATCTTAGCAGCAGTTTGACCAACACTTGATATGCGTGAATCCAATCTTGAAAAACTATCAAATAAGCCATCAACACCTTTCTCCAGCTGTATAAGACATGGAAGCAAACAACAATTATTAACATGATTGAGAAAAGTTAGTAATTGTACTCATTCCAATCTAACATACCTCAGAAAGTGTCTTCCGATGCTTAGAGTCTTGGGAAGCAACTTCTTTCTTTAGATTATAGAGTTTACCATCAATCTTCAGGCAGATACCCAACTTAGAAGATGATCAAGTGATTTATACCAAAGAATATCATAAATAGAGTAGAATACTTACCTGTTCCCTAAGATCAATCAACTGCAAACATGAATTCTTAAACAAAGACAAGAGGGCATCTACTTCGGGAAACAAAGGACTTGGTGGTCCCTGTAAGATTTTTGTCATATCAGAAGGAGTTCGCATATGACCATTTGGCAGAGAATCACCTGTCCCATGTCCTTCAGTAGTATGAGTATCATTGTCGTCTTCTAAATAAGAGGGTAGCAGGTTATTAACTAAGTTTCCAAACAAGGCATCAAACGAAAAGTCACCCTGCAGTTTACACACAAGCACATTGCAGATAGAATTAGCAGCATAGGTGAAAGACAATTCGCTTATGCAAGCATTCTAACAAGCGTTAAAGGCATCACCTTAAAGTCATCAATGTTTAGAACAAGAGGATGTGAGTCGGTTGATTGAGATTTAGAAAATTTGTCGGTCCTTGCCCCACTCTTAGCCTCTTTCATCTGAATTTATGCACCAAAACCACATAACAGATGGGCAATTTGAATCAAGTTAATCAAGCTCAAAACGCATACATATTCTCAAACTCAAGATCAGCATGCATCAACCATCACCTAAATTACTAAATTTCAAACTTTGAGAGGATGCTTCGACAGGAGGAGTTATACCCAACTCCTATTTAATAAGCAAACATGTTAAGTAGTTTAAGACTTTAATGGACCTATAACTTTTTAGTAAATCAGCATTTTTTGTATAGCAACGGTCAGTGCCACCCAAGTCCCATCCACACAGAGCACTAACTTTCCAACTTCAAGGGGATAGATCAATGAGAAGATTTATGATCGCTTATACTAAATAGAACTTTGCTAACCTGTAATGTTGGTTTTGAATTCTGAATGAATCTTGAGAAGCTCAAGAATGGGAGCTGCTGAAGCAATCAACAAGCACTAGAGATTTCTCCAGAAGGAATTATAATCTGTCAACATTTCCATAACTATGGAGTGTATTATGGTTCAGTTTGAATTTCACTAACGGAGTGCATGTGTTAAGTTCAACAAGATAACAAACAGAACCAAAATATGGCCCAGAAATGAAACACTGCACACACAATAAAATATTCCTTATAGCTAGTAAGACTCAAAATGTAAATCAAAGTAAGTTCTTTTGTCAATATCAAAGATCAATATGTTACCAAAAAAATATCAAAGATCAATATAATAAATCCATATTAAAACTCAATTTGCTTGATTTCAGTACTCCTGCTGCTTATAAGTTATAACAATGAACTGATAAAACTCAAAAGACCAACAGTGGTCTCAACAATGCCGAAGGTACACCTCCACAAAACTACAGCATATAAAATGAAGAAAAGAAATATAAAAGGGCGATGGGCGTGATTGCTGAAACAATACCGCTTTAGATTTTGACTTAATATACCTTTTATCGGTATTTGTTTGTAAACTTCATGCTATGACACTATAAAATGCTCAGGACAGATAACCACGAAAAAATTACATAACACAGTCCACACATACAGTAACTCCAGCAAGTTGATTTGGCTCGATCAGACGATTTATGTTTTTAACATTTTGCTGTGTCTAATTAATTCCCTACCATGTCCAAAGATAGCACAAAGAAGAACCCACCCCACAACTATTGTATCATCACAATTTCCTCCTACATGAATCAATGACCAATATTAAATCCATAACCTTCAGCAGTGCATTTCAGCATCCTAATCATAAACAAATGTTCACCGCCATTCCCAAAAGCAGACTATTCCACAAAAACCAGGACATCCGAATAACAATCGCACTGGGATCATAAACAGGAGTAAAAATACAATAAGCATCACAATCATCCAACAAAATCACGAATCCTCTTCATCAAACTAGATACCCAATCTCAATTCCTCCAAGCGTGACAGAGAATCATTGATCAGAGGAATCGCAAAAATTCATCAACTAATTACCAAACCGAAAGGGGAAAAAATGCAGTTGAAACAAGAAAATTAACCTCGGAATAAACAGCAAGAGGCAAAATCAGAATATCCCGAAATCTTGGCCCAGATCGCGAAGGTGGTCCAAATCTACATCAAACAGTGACGAATTTCACAATGGAAGTTAACTGTAAAAGAAATTCAGCACTATAGCAGCTCAAATTTGGTTTCTTTACGACCAAATTTCGCGAGGATTCCAATGGCCCGTCCCAACCACTCCCGTTTGTAAGCTACTAAGCTGGAATCAATCAAAGAGGAAAAGATGGTGTTAAAGAAATGTAATTCCTGCGGCTTTCCTCCTCGTCTTCTTCCTTAATCCTTACTGATTTCGGTTTTTTGAATTTTTTTTTCCTTCAAATTTACGGTATTTTTTTCCTCGTTGAAAAACTACTGCACATTATTTTTTTTAACCGTTTCTATTTTAAAGTAGAATGCGGATAAAAAAAAAATGAATAGTGAGTTAAATGAATCATTAAATCTTATTTATTTTATTGTCCCAAAAAAAGAAAAAAAATCTTATTTATTTTATATTTATATAATAAAAATTAAAAACAGCTATATGAGTTGGAAAATATAAAAATAAGAAAAGCAAAAATAACCTAAGATACACCCAAATATAAGGGGATTAATTTTACTACTACCATTTAACCCATTAACCCATTTCTCTTTCGGTTTTAACTTAAC
>MAYD01772071.1:0-10163 GCA_001909325.1 Ruellia speciosa
ACCAAAAGCAAAAACAAGAATACTAGAACTAAAATAAAGCATTAAAACAACAAACCTGTTAAAAAAAAAATCTAATCTAACCTAAACTAATGGCTCCCAAACTATACACTGAAGAAAAATAAAAAAATTGGGAACCCCTTCTCTTGTGCCTTGAACTCCTATTTATAGAAAACCCAAGTCTTCCACTTCACGTTGGTCCTTGCTTCCTTGAAATTTCCCACAGATTCCCTGCATGGAAAATAATCTAAAATGCATGCACAATGTCAACAATTTCAGCTTAAAAATTTGTTTTCTAATCTTTATGTCTTAATCAAACCTAAGGCATAATTATTCTTATCACTTGCATATCACTTTTTTTTAAGTCAAACATTGCTGCCTTGGACATTAGTAATTGTCTAAATATTTTAAGCCCTTTATTCAATTGTTGCAGGGAATTTAAGAAACAAAATTCTAGAATGCCCACTGACACTACCTTCGACTTAATGGTTGAAACCTTGAAGGTGTTCGACTAAGCCTTCGACTCATTAAGAAAATAAGGAAACAACTTCTGGACATGACCCACTTGTATTTCAAAGCCTTCGACTTATCTTCCTAGGTTGAACATTTTATTAAAATGTCTAACATTTTACAAGGCCCAAATGTTTCCAGAAGCTTGAATGTTCGACTTAACACTAAAGCCTTCGACTCATCCTTATTAGTCGAACCACTTCCACTTTACACTTAATTTATTAAATTATTTACAATAAAAAAAATTATTTAAATCTTTACAACTAAATTATTTACAAGAAAAATTTATTTAATTCAATCCTACCTAGATTCATACTCTTACAATCTAAGCTAATTTTATTATCATCAACAAATAAATTAAATTATCAATCTATCTATCATCTAAAATTCTAACTATTAAAATCAACCAAAATTACTTATAATTATAATAATAACAACACCCTTCTACAATTTTAATACACATATGCAATTTAATAAAAATAAAAAGGCTACGATAAAATAAAAATCAAAGGAATAAAGAAGAATAAAAAATGAAAATACTATAAGTATGATTTATTAAAAGATTAGAGCTTTTATTCTAAAAAATGAATTTTACAAAATGAGTTAGCCTTACAAAACTTGGAAAATTGATTTATTTCTAAGCTAAAACTCATCCAAATTCATGATTTTTATTCAAAATTATACTAAAATAAAAAATTTTAAATTTCCTCAATAAGATACATTATTTGCTATTAAATGTGGTAAAAATTAGTCAATAAATGGCCGCAAAATAGACGATAATGATGGTCAATTTGACCGTCATCATGCATACACACTTATTTCCGCATGATGTTATAGTTGAATATGATATTATTGCTAATTACCCTTGCATTAATCACTAATTGGTACTGTACTAACCTCTCACAATACCTTATTCTAGGATGCCACCTAGGGTCGTGCCTAGAGCTAGGGGATGAGGGATGCCTCGTAAGTATCCCTCTCCCCCACCTACGGCTCCTTATCTGCTCCCCCACCTGCAACTCTTGAGGTAGAGAATGAGGAGGAGATTCCTGTAGAGTAGGGTTTATCTGAGGAGGAGCACTACAAGAAACTGCGACCAGGGGCGAGGAACACTTTCCTCGCCCGGTTCCTCGCCCCACGCGTGGGGCGAGAAAAAGTGCTCCTCGCCCAAAAATGCCTCGGCCTTCCCCAGTCGTCGCCCAGCTTCCCAAAATTTCCTCGCCCCAGTGGGCGAGGAATCAGGTGAGGAACGGGGCGAGGAATCAGGCGAGGAACTGGGCGACGAACGGAGCGAGGAATCAGGCGACGAATTGGGCGAGGAACTGGGCGAGGAAACTTTCCTCGCCCAGTTCCTCGCCCAATTCGTCGCCTGATTCCTCGCCCCACTCTTTTACCAGGTCCAGGTTCAGCTTATATATATTGCGTTCCAGCCTCCAAAATGCCAATAAATATTACAACCACACAAAAACTAAATAACAGCCCGTCGCAAAACAAATATATTAAATTAATATCAAATGTTGAATACAAAGCGTTGAATAGAAAAAAGTAAAATACAAAAGCTAGCGTTATTGAATATATAAATGTTGAATAAAATACAGTTTCATCAAACACAATTGTCCTCCCGCTGTCTTGAATTTCTTCAGCCTCTTTTAACCAAATGCCAACATCCTAAGCTGCTGCTTGATTAATGCTGCTTCAATTTCTTGTATATTCCCAAATGCCAACTCTTCCTTTGTTATTTAATCGATGCTTCAATATCTTCCTACAAATGGAGATATACAATCCCATCAGCAATGAATCAACAATGGTAATATGTTCCAGTAAACAACAATGACATAATCATCACCATGCCAGTATATCAAAAGAACAAGATCATTACAGCAACACCAATGTAGCCTAAGATGATTATTGTTCACTTAGCTGCAGAACTAAAGCCAAAAGGTCAAGAATAATAGCATAGTTATTACAAGCATAAAAATTAATCTTGAATCCAGGAGTCAATGAACCAGGAGAAAGCAACGAATGACAATTATGTCACCAAAAATCTGATGAGCATACGATGAAACTTGAAAGTGACTGATAAGATTACCTGATAGTTTGGTGATTGTAAATTGTGTTGTAGGGCAATAGCTGTGTTTCTTTTTATTCTTGTGTGAAAAGAAACATGCTCTTGTACTAAAGAGTTTTATCAGTTTATAGCATCATAATTGAGCAGCTGGACCAATTTATATCTAATCATCCCAAGAAAGTAGTAAAGAATTATTAGTTTGTAGCATCATAATTTAGCAGGCTGATGGCGGAATGCTGGATCAATGCAGACAACAACCTGTAATATTTCAATTTGTCCACATGTTACATTGTATTCTTGTACTAACAAAAGAATCAAAATGCAAAGCGTTTAAGGATGTAAACAACAACCTTCCCAATACTTTTGGGGTCTAGGGCAACCAGCTGCCAAGTGAAAATGAAAAGGATTGCAACATTATGACCGGAGGAAGTTGGCATTATTGTAGTAATAAGTCTAAAGTGTACCTTGAGCTTTCCTGAGGAATGCAGGTCCATGAGCTTGTTAAGATGTTCTTGCCAGAATTCAGCATATTGTACCAAGAAAAAGCCAGCCTAAAAAAACGGGAGTCACCATTAACACAGCAGAATAAACATTAACACAGCAGCAAATTCTTGTAATAGACAACCAGGAATGTGAAAGAAATGCATAATCCAAGTCCTCCACAATGAACATCTCATGAAAATAATCCAAGTCCTCCACAATGAATATCTCATTTAGGCTATGAGTTTGTAAATCAGCAAAAATACATCTCATGAAAGCTTGCTTAATCAACCAAAAATCCAAGTCCTCCACAATGATCTTAAAAGTGTAAACTGTTGGAATATATGGGTCAAGCTTAAGTGCAAACAAGTGATTGTGTTCAGACACTTGTGACTATAGGTAGAGATGATCGAGCTTCTACTTATTTAAAAACAGTCTAACCATTCTAGTGTGAATTACTAACAGAAGAACCAGAGGCAAAGTTTTGTAAAAGTTTCAAATGAATCTTAAAGAAAGAATTGTGAGGGACGCCAGTTAAATGGTTTCTCATTTCACTGCTTTTTTAAGTATGCAAGCAAACATGTAAACAACTTTGGATCCCCTAAAAGACAATCTTGTCACCTAAAGCAGAAGATTACAAGCAGCATACCAGCAGATGAAAAATCAGCATACAAATGCTATGAATTATATGCATTGTAGACTTTGACAACCTTGGACTTACAAAAAGGAAAAAGGTCAATATCGTATTTCAATCACTATGAGATTAAGAAATCCACCAACATGGATTTAACTTTATACTCCTTGCTATTCATGTTCAATAGAAATAGAGCTACAGCTTTTATATTTTAACTAACATTAACATGCTCGACACAAAATTACCTGTCAGCGCCTAATATGAGCTTGGCGCTCAGTTTATTGAAACTGACAAGCCAGTGATAGGAAGATACTCCTTTACGTGGGATCTGCACACAAAATTTGCTGATTATTGTAATAGACAACCAGGAATGTGAACACTCAATTCTACTGATTTACAAACTCATAGACTAAATGCAACTTCAAAATAACCAAGTCAGAAAGAATTTCTCAGCAAAAAGCACAATAAAACCAACCCCAAACCAGTTCCAAGTACAACAAATTCGAACCCCAAAATCCTCGGACCACAGTCCTTCATCGGGCATCAATTATAACCCTCAGATTCTTCAAATCCTTCATCGGGTAACCAAATACACAGGATGCACAACTCCAAAACTAGAATTTCGAACCCCAAAATTCCCAAATCGAAAAATCTAGGGTTAGGGATTTATACCTGCCGAGAGAGAAATCGAGCATCAGATCCAAAATCGCACGAAGGGTTGCATAAAATGCCTTCCAACCCTTGATTATATACTCCTCCACCCCCGTCGCCGCTTAATGCCGCTACTATGCATCCGCCTCTGCTCGCTGCCACGCTCGGTTGCCGGAAGGTCGCCGTGCACCGACGCCTGGTTCGCCGGGGTTCCGGGTGTGCGTCGCCACTGGTTCGAGTGAGGGCTCTAGCGAGAAGTAAGCTAGGGCACGGGAGTTTTGAATGTAATGGTGCTAGGGCTCGAGAGATCTAGGAGTTAGGGCATGGGAGTGGAATTTTGATCGTATGATAAGAGTGTGCCGAATTGGGTTCTGGGGGAATTTATATCCAACCATGGGCGAGGAGCAAACACTCATCGCCATAGCCCTCGCCATAAGCAAAATAGAGGGCGAGGAACAACCAATCATCGCCATCATCCTCGCTCAATGTTGTCCGGATTGCACTGGGCGAGGAACAATTGAAATCGTCGCCAGTGACCTCAGCCTCGGGCGAGGAAAATGTTGTTCCTCGGCCGATTTCGTCTCCCTCACCCGATAATTCTTGTAGTGGAGGTACCCCCACCTCGAGAGGATCGACCAACCTGGCATGATCCTGTTCCCCCCAGGTAGGCTAGACGAGAGCAGCCTAGAGTTCCACCGAGGGCTGTAGATCCACCCTACCCAGTAGGGGTAGACCCGTGGGAGGTAGTTTAGGGATTGTTGAGACACCAGGTGGTAGTTTTTACTGATGACATCTTAGTGTATTCCGCCACTCCCTAGGCCCACGAGGGTCATTTGCGTACCGTTCTGACTACTTTACAGGAGCACTAGCTTTATACGAAGCTCTCGAAGTGCAATTTTTGGCTCGATAGGGTCACTTTCTTAGGACATATCATCTCAGATGAGGGTGTGGCCATTCATCTCGCGAAGGTTGAGCAGTGATGAGTTGGGAGTCACAGAAGAACGTGTCGGAGGTGCGTAGTTTCTTAGGTCTAGTTGGTTATTACCGTTGTTTCATTCAACGGTTCTCTAGTATTGCTAGACCAATGATGCATTTACTTCAGAAGGATGTGAGGTTATGATGGACAGAGGGTTGTGAGGCCACGTTTCAGGAGTTAAAGAAGAAGTTGGCTGAAGCACCGATCTTAATACTTCCTGACAATTTGAGAGAGTGAGATGTGCATACCGATACGTCACTGCAGGGTTTAGGATGTGTATTGATGCAAAGGGGTCATGTGATAGCATATGCACCTAGACAGCTGAAAACCCAAGAGCAGAACTAGCCTGTACATGACCTAGAGATGGCAGCGATCATACACGCATTGAAGATTTGGAGACACTACCTGTATGGAGCAAAGTGTCAGATTTACACTGACCATAAGAACCTGAAGTACATCTTCATGCAGCAAGAACTGAACAAGAGGCAGAGAAGATGGCTAGAGTTGATCATGGACGACGACTTAAAGATTCAGTATCAAGAGGGGAAGGTGAACTTAGTAGCAGATGCTCTGAGTCAGAAGAGGCCTCGATTAGGCACGGTGGCAGTGTCCCTACAGATGTTTTTTGAGCTACAATGATTAGAGATTGAGATTGTGCCACATGATGAGACACAACAGAGGTTGAGTGCGATAATGGCCATGTCTTCGCTGTTGGGAGAGATTGAGACACATTAGAGATAGGACCCTCTTATTCAGGATATACAGCAGAGGATAGAGACGGGGCAGACATGAGCCTTCAGAGTAGACGAGCCTAGCATTGTTTGGATGGGAGATCGTTATTGTGTACCACGAGATCTGCCAGAGTTGAGGACCCATATCATGAGTGAGTCTCATATGACAGCTTATTTGATTCATCTAGGGGCAACCAAGATGTACAGGGATTTGAGAAAGATGTATTGGAGGCTAAGGATGAAGGAGGAGATTGCAGAGTTCGTAGCACGATGTGCGACATGTCAGCGAGTGAAGATAGAACACATGCGACCGATGGGACTGTTGCAGCCGTTAGAGGTACCCACATAGAAGTGGGAATCGATTGCCATGGATTTTGTGACAGGGCTACGCCATACTCGACGTAGTTGCGATACCATTTGGGTAGTAGTGGATTGACTGACGAACAGTGTCGTGTTCATTCCGATTAGACTGATGTGGTCTATGGAGTAGCTGACTCGGGCATACATTAGACATGTTGTTGCTCAATTTAGGATCCCCCGCAATATAGTATCAGACCGAGATTCTCGATTTTTGTCACGCTTTTGGACTGAGGTACATGAGGCATTCGGCACCCATATCAGCCTCGGCACCGCATGGCACCCGATGTCCGACGGACAGACTGAGCGCACTATTCAGAAATTGGAGGATATGTTGCGCACATGCGCTTTAGATTTTCAGGGGTCAGGGAGGATCATTTACCCCTTGTTGAGTTCTCATACAACAATAGCTACCATTCTACAATTCAAATGGCACCATTCGAGGCGTTGTACGGGAGGTGATGTAGGACACCATTGTGTTGAAGCGATGTATCCGAGGGGGTGGTAGTAGACCCGAGTTGATTGAGGATATGACTTTGACAGGTTCAATTGATTCAGGATCAGATGAGAGAGGCTTAGAGTCGACAAAAGAGTTATGCAAATCTACATCGACTACAGTGGGAATTCCAGTCCGACGACCGAGTGTTGCTATGAATGTCACCCACGATAGGGGTGAAAAGATTTGGTATACGGGGGAAGCTTAGTCCACATTTTATTGGGCTGTATGAGATTGTAGAATGCATGGGGAAAGTTGCTTATCACTTAGCTCTTCCGGCAGAGTTAGGCGGAGTCCACGACGTATTCCATGTATCGCAGTTGCACCGTTTTGTTTCAGATCCGTCGAAGGTCATCACTCCTGACATGATAGACTTCCAGCCGAACTTAGAGTACAGGGAGACGTCGATTTGTGTACTGGATACTCAGATACGAGAGTTGATACATTGCAGCGTACCGATGGTAAAGGTTTTATGGTCACGGCACAGACATGAAGAGGCTACTTGGAAGACCGAGGAGTTGATGCATACTCGATACCCGGACTTAGATTTGCGACCTTCGGCTTGAGGTTAGTACGATCATACTCAATACCCAAAGATTTTAGACTTAGTTTTGATCTTTTTTCCATTCGCGACTCAGGAACTCGAGCCGCGCACACAATGATTGTTTATAACACGCATTATAGAAGACCCGATCCTATTGACTTAGAATTTTAAGGTAATTCTTTCACCATTGCATTTATGAGATTTAGAGCTTGTTGTAGACCCCACTAGGACCGCAGTATTTGGCCACGGCAGTATTGGCATACAGTGGGTTAAAAACTCGAGTGCCCTAGAGGCAATGAATGAGATATTTCTAGCTTGAGACACCTTTTTAGACATTAGTTTGACCCTTTTCAGATTACTTCATACCTTGTTAACTCTAGAGAGAGGTTGAGAGGGTGTTTGAAGAAGCTAGGAGCTTGAGTTGGGTAATCAAGGAGCTGATTTTGAGAGAGTTTTTCACCAAGAAAATAGAGTTGGTTCGAGGTGTCCTCAGGTAAGTTGTAGCGCTTGTTTAGTACTACAATATAGCCAGTTTAGTTTCTTAATTTGAAGTTGTATTGATAAAGATAATCACATCCAAAGTTGGTAAGAAATTCTGGGGTCCCTGTTGCAGATTCAAGTAGCTCACTTGAGGGCTGATTTTCAATATGCTATGGTTTGAATTTGAAGTTGATGTCTCAATGATTTGCAGATCTTACTTCCCAATTTCCAAATGTGTCTTTAGATTTTGGATTGAGTTAGTATTGAATTTTGTATGAGCTCTTCAACTTTGTTGTTTTAACCCTAGAAACTAGGGTTTTCAACAACTTAGGAGGCTTTTTCAACAAGGTTCTAGATACAGGCAAGGGGTTCTTTTTATGGTTTTTGAGAGCATATTGGATGTTGTTTAATTCTGAAAAATATTGTTGAAAAACTCACTGTTTTGAACCCCGCGGTTTTGAATGCGGTATTAAATACCACAGTGCAATACCGCAAATTACTGGGACTTCACGACATCGATTTTCCCGTGGTTTTGGGCCACGGTTTCCACGTGTGTGTAGCACCCCAAATTTTTTGAACCTTTTTGACGCGCTACTGCCGTATTAGTTTGTCCAGGCTGGTGGCCAGTCAGCCTAGACGCCCCAATACAAGGCTGGGTACACATAATCACACAAGAGTTTCTATCCTTTAATTAATTATTTATAAACATCCAGTGTTCAAAAGTATAACCGGCATGAGCCTTGTACAAACATCCTGGGCAATGTCAAAAGTATGGCTGCAAGCTAATGCAAAACAAAATGGATTACAGACCAAATGATACATGGTATCCTATACTATAATGCAGGTCCGCTCAACCCAATTCTCATTATACTTCTACGCTTCCAGGAGCATCTATACATACACAAAACAAGGTGTTAGTATGATGTACTAAGCAAGTGAATGCATGAGTGGGGAACGAGTATTAATAAGTAATTACATAATAACATACAAACCATCAGGATGTCCCATACCAGCGCTTCAACCATAATCATTCATAGGATGCACGTGATGCATGACCTAAACATACACCTATCTAACCTATATGCATATGCAGTGAATGCCTAGGCCGGCTCCTACTTGCTGCCTTTACCGACAGTGAAACCCGCCTTTACCGGCGATCCCGCCTTTACCGGCGAACTGCAGTCCCTACCTTTACCAGCAAAAGGGGACCTCCGACATGGCTTTACCGCCATGCCGGGAAATTGCAGAAACCCTGGACATGACTTTACCGCCAAGCCAGAATGCAAGTGCATGGATCGACTTTACCGCCAAGCCCATGGTGCAATGCTCATGCAATCATTTTGCCAAGATGTATCAAGGCTTGCCAAAGCCACGTACCGGCATATGTAATCAAATCATCGAATATGTTGAGGCTTACCAAAGCCACATATCGGCTTATGCAACCAAATGACGGATAACTAATTCCAAGCCTTATAAAACGGCTTATTAAAGATTCGCAAGATTTTTTAAGTCATTAACGTGATTCATCAACCCCTAAGGTTAGTCCAATAATGTCAAACCATTAACCGTCAACCCTTTTTCCCATTTTCACAATGTATAAGAATGAGATCATTAAATCCTTGTCCATGTTTTAACAACACTTCCACGAGCAAAAAACATCATCTGTAACGGCCCATCTTTCATATGGAACCGTCAGGTCTAGCAGCCCAATACACTCCAACCCATCTCCACAGTACCATGTTTCTACAGTAACCTGTGGTAGGTTGTTGGTGACAGGATTCGAACCCTTATCACCCTTTACCAAGCATCCTTAATATCCAGTTGAGCTGCAGCTCAACTGGATACCAAGCTTGACTTGGTAAAGGTCATATGGGTTCGAGACCCAGTGACAACAACCCACCACCACCTAGAAACAGGTGTGTGGAGAGGGGTTGGGGTGTGCTGGGTTCTGCAGAACTGGCTGGGCTGTTACTTACACCGCAGGGTGGAGTACCCGGCTACAAAAAGTGCACTTTTTGTAACGTCCCATCTTTCTGATGGAACCGGACTAACCCTCTTTGGCAGGCCTGCAGCCCAATGCACCCCAACCCATCTCCAAGAGTCGCCCTGCGGCACACTTCCTCTTGGTGGGTTGTTGCCTCGAACTCCCATATAGCCTTTACCAAGTCAAGCTTGGTATCCAGTTGAGTAAAGGCTTGACTTGGTAAAGGCTATATGGGAGTTAGAATCCCATATAGCC
>MAYD01772153.1:0-13044 GCA_001909325.1 Ruellia speciosa
AATATTTCTTTATACTCAGATTAAAAGAAATTAATTTCCTCATTTAAAGCAATAAAAAGCATTCAAATGTGAGAGTTTTAAGTCATAATTTGGCCTCAAAATAAATGATAAATGGCGGTCAAAATGATCGGGGGCGTTACAGCTATGGTCTATCTTGATGTTCTGTGGTCTGCTGGCAACCTGTTAAACGATGAATTTATTGGAATTAGCAATGTTGTCCAATTGCTTGTTGCATGAGGTTTATTAGTTCATTTGTTTCCCCTTTCCAAAATTTATTTTGATGCTTGGGCTTTGGAGGCATTGAATTGATATTTGGGAATGCCGATGATGAGAGCGGGTCAAGATCAATTTGAGGCACCCAAAAGTTTTGGAATTTTTGGTGGTATTGGTTGTGTGTAGTCTGGCAACCATATGTAGTGTCTTAAATATTCTTCATGATTCTAGCTTCATATTCAAAGTGTTCTTGAGGCATCCTAGTTTGATCCAATTAATGACGTTGGAAATGTTTTTGGATTGTTTATAAAATTGGATCAAAAATGCACTTGGGCCTAAGGTTAATTATGGTAATGGGCTTGAGATGTTGAGAATCGGGCCTAACCAAATGAATTAATGAAATTAGAATTCAACATGGGCTTTTGGACTTTGAGTATGGGCTTGGGCCTTGGAAATAATTGGAAAATGGTTGGACCATGGATGATAGACTTAAAAGTTGATTTGGCTTGTAGACCTAATTAATTAAGTTAAGTGGGTTATGAGATAATTAATTAATTTAATTATTTCCTGCGACGATGATGAGGTTTGGACAAGTGCAAATTGATACTACACTTGATACCTCTGAGCAGTTTAACAAAATAGGAATGTTAAATTAAATAATAACCAAAGGGTTATTAAATTTATTTAATTGTTTTGATAAAAAATTAAAATGGATTATTGACCCATAGAAATAGGGCTTTGCCCTAAGACCTGAGATTAAGTTAATTAATTAATTTGGAAAATTAATTAATTGGATTTAATAATTAAACCTTGGATGGTTTATTCTCGCTGGTGTCGTGACATAGAATTCTGTCGTGTGAGGCAAAGAAATTACGACAATATATGTCCCTAGAATGTTGAATTTAATTTAATTATCCCTAGACACATGATGTCTATAACCTTTAAAGATTAAAGTTGGAAGGGATAATTAATAGAATTTCTTTTCGTGTCTAGGAGTGGAGTCTCTGAGCTGAGTCGAGTTGATTCTCGAAGTTTGGACACGTAGATCGAGATCATGATCTGAGTAGAGACCGTGACCCAGTCGAGATTTAGAAGACTGTAGATAACGATAAGGATTCTTACACTCGGACAACCATAGGTTCCAAATAATATTAAAGCGCCGACTTTCATTCAGCCTGGTAAATTTAAACAAATGCAAGCATTTATGTATTTGTTTTTTTATTCATTTATCGCTTGATGAATGTTGATGTATGATGATTTACTGTGATTATCTGGCATGCTTACTTGCATCCTATAATTATTTGATTACTGCATTCCTTGCGATATCCCGATTGAATTGTGCCTTGCGTGCATTGATATATGTCATCTTGTGTTTGGTGACTTCTATGAACCGAGATAATTAAATTGACTTTTTTGAGTCAAAGATGAGACAAGAATGAGATGAGTTGACTCCCTCAGTCAAAGATGAGATAAAAAAAGTTGACAGCTTCTGAGTGTGTATACATTGGGGGTTTATACCCAATCGTGTCACATAAAAGTTTGTCTTTACTTGAGAAGCCTAAGTTTCACCACGTTTGTGAAGCATGCTAAGTGGGGACCATCCTGAGATATGAAAGGTGGTGTCCTGAGTTGTGCCGAAAGCTGTAAAGTGGCTCGAGTATTATTGATCGATAAATTGATATATATATATATATATATATATATATTGATTTAATATATGGAATTAATGATCCGAGTGGGCAATTTGATATTGCCATTGCATCTTCTTTAAAGAGCATATCTCAAAAACGTGCATTCACGATTATATATTATTGCATGTTTTGAGAGCACCCTTAGTGAATATATTGAAGATATTCCCAATAGGTCATCATGTGATTTCTAAATTGTATATTTAATTGGATTAGTATTTGATCCTTACTTAGTCTCACGACTAATGATGCTGCTTGTGCATCGCAAGTATCACAAGGCTTGGAGGATCTACCTCTAACTCTAGAAGGACTTAGGAATAGTGGGATTCCTGGGTATTTTGTGAGTTTGAGAGAACAATTTTATGATTTCCTTTGCTTGCTTGAATGAATTATATTCCGCTGCAATTATTTGAATTACTTGAATATTTATTTATTCATTCGTTATTCAATTACTAAATGTAATTCGAACAATGTAATCTACGTAGAATCGGCTTGTATCTAGTGGCTGATGTCTCGGTGTGAGACCATTCATTTATGTATTTGTTTATTCGGATTGTATTAAGTAGTCCAGTTTTGATGTAAGACAATTATTTTCTTTTTCAGACACTGGACCTTGGTCTGTAATAATTATTCTGTAAATTATGTGTTTATGTGCTATTCTGAGTTGTAAATGAGCTGTGATCACAGGGGACTAGTTTCCTGAAATCCAGCGATTTCAATAAGATTGTTAGAAAATAGCTTAGCCTGACCACCGAGCTTATAGGGGGGGTTAGACATAGAATCCTTTATAAGTTAGGTGTGGAGATACTGTATCCGGGTGTGGAAAACGGGGCATTACATGGTGATGATTTCTGAAAGGCCCCGGTCGGGCACGTGTGTGAGTGGGAAAGGACTGTGATTCCCAATTTTTCCTGAACCGGAGGCATTAGGTTTATCTGGCCCCGCTTGCACATGTGATGTATGTATATTAACCTTATGTGCTTTTGTGATTCGACCCATGTGGTGGAAACGTGGTAAGTGTTTATCCGTGTTGTAACGCCCTGGGTTTCCCCGTTGCGCCACATCGTACTGAATAGCCTAGACTAGTGGCCAGCTAATTTGGGATCCTCAGTACAAGGCAGTTAATCAAGAAATAAATCCATCTATCAAATAACGTAAGCGTTCTGAAATAAAACCAACTAAAATCACACTTCGAACAACAATAACTGGTACAGTCAAACTATAACAGAATACATAATCGCTCAAGTCAAAAGGTACGTAACAGCATGCTTCACCTACGACTAATATAATATGACAAAAGACAATGTCCTCTCAACCCAGAAAATCCCACGTGCAGCTACTCATGATCATCAGATGCACTTAAAAGAAATGAAACACTTTGGGGGTCAGCAAAAGCTGAGCAATGGGTATCCTTGTAGGCGAAAGCCTCTTTTCAAAGTACAACAACCAAGGAAAGAATTGCCCCTTGACAAATATAGAATAAGTAAGGCACAGGCAGTATAGTACAGGAACACGAGATATACACACGTTAATTAAATAAAAACAGAATTTAAAGTGCATATGATTCGTGCGTCTTAACATACACCTACCTACCTATGTATGCAATGCAATCACATGGTATGCCTAGAATGCATCCTGCCGGGTGCTCTTCCAGGTCCATGCTCGGTGACCCCTAGGTGTCCCGCTCGCGCGAGAACTTCAACCTGGCTTCTAGGCACGCATACCAATTCGTCAATCTCAATCAAATCAAAACAGGGCCCTCGCACGAGCTAACACCTTGTCGAGTCAACCCAACCCACAAGCACACAGAAGTCAATAAATACACTAGCCTCGCACCCAACCCACAAGCACACAGAAGTCAATAAATACACCAGCCTCGCATGGAAAAAATCATCAAATCACACCCCTCAGAGTCTTTTCCAAAGTCTACATCATCATCGTGGCTAAACGGGCCAAATAGTATTATGCACATACAAGCCAAACGGGCCAAAACATTTTCGATAATCAATTATCTTCGCAAAGCACAATTATTTTCAATCCAACCCATGCCAAAAAACATTTGTCAAAAGTATCCAATTGATAAAACCGATCAAATTCTAGTTAGATGATTCACAGTTATCGCAGTCTATGTTATAAACGCGCGTATATGTTCAGAATAGGCAATGTTAGGCACCATACCATCAAAATTCCAAAACCAGCAAGTCATGCATAATGTTCAACCTAAACAGAGGGCAAACTGCGACAAATCAAATTTCAGCAAGCACCAGGCCGCGCGATATAAGCTGCAGTAATCAATACCATAGTCAAAACCGCGAAGGTAAAACAGGGAGTTTTTCGATGAAATTTTCCAGGATCAAATACATTTAAAAAGCTTATCAAAAGTGTACAATGAACCCCTTGCCTGAATTCGTAGCACTAATGAACACGTCCTCAAAGATAGAGAAAATCCCAGTTCCCAATTAAGGACAACTAACTTCAAGGACTCCTACAAGATTCAATACTAACTCAACCCAAAATCCAAAAGTACCTCTGGAAACTAGAAAGGAAGGACTATAAATCACCTAAAGACACCAACCGCAAAATCAAAGTGCAACCTATCAAAAAACAACCCCTAAGATGGCTACTCGGATTTGTTCATCAGAATTCCAAAAATTTCTCTCAATTTTATATACGAATAACTCAGGATAGAGAACTTCAAATATAACGCCCCCACTTCCCCAGTGGTTGCACCACGCCGTACTCGTTAACCTAAACTAGTGGCCAGTTAATTTAGACTCACCAGTACAAGGTAGGTATGACTCAAACCACATAGACAAATAATGAACATAACGTTCTCAATTCTGAATTAGGTATTTTCGGATAGAGAAAACAGTAAACCATAGATAACATGCCATTAAGTTCATCGAGTCACAAACACACCAGTCAACATATAAAATTAACATCACACATCCACCGCCTAGTATAGTACTAGTAATCAACAAAGCAGTCAACAATCATGATAATATAACAAAAAGCCTATCTGTAGTTCGCTCGCCCAACCCCAGATGCTCATGCTTGATCATCCGTACCTGAAAGACATGCAACATACACAGGGGTCAGCATACGCTGAGCAAGGGGTCCCCTAAATCGCAGAGGCAGATATAATAATAGAGTGTACAGAAAGCAACACCAGTAACCAACTCACCCGTCCCATACCAAGTGTTCGGTTACCGGTTGATAAATAAATAATGAAATGCGAGTGATGCATGAACCCTAACGTCCACCGAGCTACCCTAAATGCAACACAAAAGTGCCTATTGCGCGTCTACCTATAAGGGACACATTCTCGGCCCGACCCAGGGCCCTTCCTTATCATAGGGGTCCACTCCTCGCATCATGAGCTCGCCACATGTACCACACACGGGCCGAGTAGTCGCCATGCACACTGAACCATGTGTACCACACACGGGCCGAATCACATATGCACATAAGTCAGTAATCACACAACACATGCCAGAAAAGCCACTGTGGGGGTTTATCAGTTCACACGACAGTAATCAGTTCAGGTTCACAGTTATGTCAAAGATACGCACGCAAATCTCCCCAGAGGGTTTAGTTCAAGTAAAACCATAGGCATCAGCGATCGGCATAAATCACATATCGTCATAACCCAATCACCAGGGCCTTGCCCAGTCCACGGCGGAAATCATCATCAAAATCATCAAAGCCAAACGCATCATACGTAGTGCCCAAACGGGGCCTTTGTTGTAAAACATATTAACGTCGAACCAAACGGGCCAAATCAATAATACACGTCATGGCCAAACGGGCCAACACATAGTCCTATTTAGTTTTTCAATCATCTTTGGAAAATACCCAATTAACACGTATGAATATCAAATGTACGTTACGTCAGGAGTTAGTACAATATCGTAATCGAAATTCAAATGCACGTAGATGCAAAATAGGTAATATTATCAACTCATTCCATGCATACTAGCATTATACTACCCTATAACATGATTCTAAGGCTCGAGATTAGAAAGAGAACTGAAAACAGAACTGCCCAGCTTCCCGCGGTCGCCCCTGCGATCGTCGACCACGGCCCCATACCGCGGCCGAATCCGTCCAAACTTTCCAAATTACAAGTTTAGCTTAAATGGATCCTAATGATATGAATAAAACCCCTTGCCTAGATATTGAAGTATGAAGAACACTTGGCCAAAGTTAACCTTAGCCGGGTTGAAGAAGCAGCCACCTTCCAATAGGCTTACCGAATTCAAAACTCAACCAATCATGAATCCAAAAAGTATTCTAGAAACTAGAAAACATGAGCTACAACTTTGCTGGAGGAACTAACCTCAAATTCGAAGTGGAAGTGGTCAGAAATTGGTCGTGAAGTCAGCTACTTGCTAATTCAAATCCTGTGACAGAATTTTTCCTCAACTTTGGGCTCAATTATCTTTATGATCTGAACTCCAAATCAACAAAGTGGACCGAGGGTATTCAAGTATGAAGTATGGACTTCCTTTTACCTGAAGAGAGCAAGGTTTAATTCTTCCTCTAAGTCATAGAAAAATGAGGCCAAAAAGAGCTACTTGTTAACTCAAAACCACCAACTTGCTTGTGCAAAGCCTATTCTCCTATCCTTATTTGAAGTTAATGATGGAAAATGAGTAAATGAGAGGTGGGACACGTATCTAAGCAGATAAAACTCAAAAATCAGCTGCTTAGATTACCCAGTCAGAACTGCGGTCGCATGGCCGTGGTGGCAAATACCGCGGCCACCACTCAAGTGATCCTTAATGAAAGTTTTCGACATTCTAAATGCAACGGTACTAAAATTACCTGAATGGGCTAGGTGGGTAGAAAGATACACACAAATTTGACTCCTATATACAAGTTTCTTGAGCGCGACGGGGTTCCTGCATCACAGAACAACAAGACAAGGGTTTAGGAATCGAAATTTACGGGGTGTTACACCAAATCAAGAAAGTAAACCAGCTAGATTGTAGTACTAAATTAGAGCTGCAAATTATTTGAAGACACCTTCTTAAGATTCATTCTCCTTTAAGGTGAAAAATCCCTTCAAAGGTAGCTGCTTGTATGATCAAAATGGAGCTTCTTGCTTCTTCAAAGTCTCTCTCAGCCTTTCTAAACTTAGAATTGATGAAATGAGCTGGTAAGTGAATGAAAAGACAGTCGAAAAAGATTCCTTAAGCTCGAAGATTGCGGCAACCGCCTTACTAGGGCTCACGGTATCCAATCGCAGTTTGAATACCGCGGCCAAAACTACAGAAGTCTTAATCGGTTCTAAATTGAGATAAAAATTCTAGAAAGGTGATAAAGTAAGAATTACCTAAAAATCTCAATTCAGTAACGTCGTACGTATCATATCTCGTCCTACCTACAAGCCTCTCGCGTGCGACAACATTCCTGGATCGTGAAATGAAAGGTCAGGGTCAAGGTTCGGATTTTTTGGGGTATTACAAGTGTGGTGGACATGTGGGTAGTGATGCCCCGGTGTTTCCGATAAGAGCTTGGGGCTAGCTAGATTAACAATGCCCAAATACGATGATGCACACTAGACATTTCTGTGATGCATTTAGGGCAAATAGGTGTATGCTAGGATTCACGCATCAAGAGCATATCTATTTAATGATTGTTAATTGAACGCCGGGTATGTGACGGGTGAGTTGATTGACGGTCTTGCTTTACAATTATTATTATTATCTTGTGTATAAATGATCGAGGAACATAGTGGGCTATGAGTTTAACTGGGTACCCAATCATATTCTTTTAACTGTATTGTTTCGATACTATTACTGTAAGGAGTCGAGATTATTGGATTAGTTGGATAGATCATTACTTTGATATAGTATTATCATTATTGGATTTGTAAAGATCCTTTTTAAGAAAAAAAGAGGCTTTCACCTTGGGGAACACCCCTTACTCAGTTTTTACTGATCCCTATGTGTGTGTGTGTGTGTGTGTGTGTGTGTGTGTGTATATTTTATTTCAGGTGATTGTATCAAGTAGAGCATACGCGTGGGCGAGTGGAGACGCTCTGTTTTACCTTTTTGCATGTGATTGTGTGAACTCAGCTATATTTGATTTTATTTGTATTATATTAACTGTTGTTGTTAATTTATTAAAAATTATTGAATTAAAGGTAATGGTGTGCTTGTATGTTGTTACCTGCCTTTTTTAAAATAAATTTAAAATAGAGTCGTCAACTGTAACAAAAAAAATGACTATTTAAAGTATTTCAAAGAGGGCTATTGTAGATGTAACGCCCCAGAAATTTAAGCCTTTTCGGTGCGCTACTGTTGTATCAGTTTGTCTAAGTTATTGGCCAGTTAACTTAGACTCCCTGATAGAAGGCCGGGTCACACAACAAACACATAAGGGTTGCAATTATTAATTAAGTCTTTCATGCAAATGTGGAAATGAAAAAACAATCAACCAGCATGCCAAAACCAATACTGATCGCATAAATCTCAAATCTCATAGAATATACCCAAAGTCATAATATATCCAGGCTCACTACCCTAATCCAACCAATCCAGGCTAAACAACATGTCCCAACTCAACATAGTCAAACAATACCATAATCTCAAGAAACAGAAACTCAATAACAATGAATCAAGCAAAGATAAGAATAGATGCCTCCTATACCAAGTGTCCTTTCGTACCCCCATAGCCCACTAGTATGCAGTTGCACCTTCAGGAGGATCTATAAGAAAAAGGAAAAGTAGGCGAGTCAGTACAACATACTGAGTAAGAGAATACCAAGAGAAAAGGGGAATATGAAAATAAGCAGAAACTAAATGATAATAAGGACAAGCAGATAAACACATAATCACATGCACATATCACATTGTCCCATACTAATGCTTCAACCATATAAACATACATGAATGCACATGATGCATAGCCTAACATACACCTATCTATCCTACATGCAATGTAAACCTAGGCCAGCACCTACCTAAGCTCTCGAAACCCTGCCTTTACCGACAGCAAGAACCCCGCCTTTACTAGCGTACTGCAGTCCCTGCCTTAACGGGCAGAAGGGGACCTCCGGACATGTCTTTACCGCCATGCTGGGTAATGCAGATGAAACACTGGACATGTCTTTACCGCCATGCCAAAAATGCAAATGGAACACTGGACATGTCTTTACCGCCATGCCAGAAAAGCAATATGAGACCCTGCTTCAACCAGAAGACAATGACCATAGACACGACTTAACCGCCATGCCCACTAATGCAAATAACGAATGCATAAAAATCCAAGTAAGGCTTGCCACAGTCACATACAGACTCATGCAAAACATGCATATCAGAATCATCCAAGTGACACAAACCCGTCAACCTATTCACCTAGGTTCACATGCCATATGTCTATCCTATTAGATTTCCCGAAACTCATGCATATGTTCTCAACAACCTAATACCAAGGTTCACATATTAATTCGCTCCACTTATCTTTCCAAGAATATCAAGTTCCATCATCATTCATGTCCAATAGTCAGGGCATCATGGTCTGTACATCAAGAAATAGCTAAAAGTGAGCAAGGAAGAACATGGAAATAGAAAAGCATCTCACAGCCAAGTCCTGGTTGTTGCGAGTCCATGGCGCAATCCTAGAAAACTGCACATGTCGCCCGTGCGTGTTCCAGAGTGAACCGCGCGACCAAGCACCTTGAGCTGCGGTTCCCGGAAACCGCACCGGGAACCGAGCCGTCGCGGTAGAAAATGCAGGTTTCGTTTTTCATCGAGAACTGGAGGAAAATCACAGAAAAACTCGAAGTAAATCCTTGCCTGGATTGTTTGGAGTGTTTGCCACAAAAAAGTTTCAATCTTTCGCACCTCCCTGGCCTCGAAATCCTCCTACGACAACCTAAACCCTAGCCGTCAAGATCCTAACAAAAGACAGCCCTAAACCCGAGGAATCTTAACAATAAAACCATAAAAATCTTACCTTGATCCTTCTCACAAGCACAGATCGACTGGATTCTTCGAAAACAATGTTGAAGACAAGTATTCTAGAGAGCACAAAAACACCCGGGGCGACACAAGGTAAAAGATTCTGCAGAAAAGTGTTATAGGGTTAGGGTTAAGCGTATAAATGGTGAATAAAATGGACCGAAACCCACTGGGCCGGACTACCACTCCCGCGGTCCTTACGCGTGGTCCTCCCCTGACCGTGCGTCCTCCAGTGCACGGAAAAACGGGCTTATACAGTAAATAATTATGTAAGGAGGTTGAGAGAAACCAAATGAAACATTCATTGTGTCATTTAATAAAAAGGTGTTGAGGTTCCTTATATAGGAATTATATTTTGATCGTTATTAAAGACATTTATATGACATATTAAAAACCATTAATTATCATTTATACCAATTTCAAAATAATAGTTGTTAAGGTTAATTAATAGTATATTTTTTTAATTATTTTTGATAAAAGATAAAAATGAATCTTTTTGGTAATTAAAAAATTAAAGGCAACCAAACGTTTATCTATATATATATATATATATATAAAGAAAACGAACATTTATACAATTTTCATTTATTAATATTCATACATCGAATACATTTCCTACTAATAATTATGTTAATTACATATATTTATGTACATAATATAAGACAATTGTTTGGGTATAGAATATAATACAGTCTGGTTATTGTTATACGTATTCATTTCACAAGCAAATTATTTTCCTACTTTCATTCGATATTTTTTTTGAACTGACAGATATATAAATATTAGTAATAAATTAAATAATTCAATATTTTTAATGTTATCTTCGACAAACATAAACAAAATATAGATTTTTTTTCATATATAAACTTTTTAGTTTATAAATTTAATACGTTATAATCAATGAAATGTCTTAATGTAATTTATTAAAAAATTAAATTGGATAAAGAAAAGAGGGAGGGAGAGAGAGAGAGAGTGGGAGGGGGCTGATTTTAAAAGTTGACCAAAAAGTCAAAATTGGATGTCACGCAAGCCTAAAATTAAAGTGTCACGTGCCATCAATTGAAATTAAGGAGTAGATTTTCTCTATACCCCTCAAATATATATATATATATATATATATATAGATGTATTTAATAGAAATATTTTACTAATTTTATTACAATTATTATATACTTGTCTTTTACTTTTATGAAAGTTTGTATTTGAATTTTCTTTAGACAATCCTATGTTCACGTTTTTCCACAAAAATACACTTTTTATTGCATCACCTTTTTAATTTCATTTTTTTCTCTTTAATATTTAAATATTACTTTTGTTTCAAAAGATTTGCTTCATTTTTTTAGGTGTGTCAAAAAACTTTCTTCATTTCAATTTTGGCAATTCATTCATCTTTCACCATTAAAAAATACTACCTTCATTTTTTTATTTTTGCATCACTTCTCTTTTCACGCTTATCAATACATAACTTTAACCATTAATATCGTTAATTATCAATAGGTAAAAAATATATAAAGTTGATATCTTGAATCTACTCATTAAGACGAATCTAACAAGACCCAACAGGACTATATTTTTTCTTAAATATAAGCCATTAATGATAGTCAAACTAGAGTGTGTGAACAGTGTAAAAGTCAAAGTGGTGCAAAATAAAAAAATGGAGGAAGTACTATATTTTCTCTTTCATTCCTTTAATAAAAATCTCATTTCTTAATAACCGGAAAAGTGGAGCAAGAATATTGAATATTTAAAATCCTACATCTTAATTTAATTATTGAATTAATTGAGTGGTCTTGAGATAATTAATTACCACGGGTAATTAATTCAATTGTGCCGAATTTCAGATTATTCAGTTTTGAGACGACAGCCAGCAGTCGGTATCAGAATTCGGGAGAATTCCAGTAAAAGTAAAGATACGGAAGACTGTTGATAAATGTACGGACTACACTGAGAACCATAAGACCCGTCGGTGGCATAGGACTTAGGATGATAAGTCTAGGAATTTATTACGAGTCGTATTTAAATTCCATATGATTATGCCTTGTTCGTACCATATGCTAATGCCTTATGTGAATTACCTGTTATATGTGTTTTACATGCGTGTCATGTCATTTGCATTAAATGAACCGAGCATGTAATACAGTATCGCAAGTAATTTGGTAAAGCCTGTTGGAGACCGAGCGAGTGACAAATATTCCTCAACTTGGACCGACACTAAGGCATTTCAGAAAGTGAAACCACGTGATAATTTAATGATGGTAAATCATCGCATAAAACGGATAATCACGAAAAGAGAAAAGATAGAGTGACGACCATCCATATCTCTGTGGGTTGATCGCCATAGACTCGAAAGTTCACCCATAGGAAGTTTACTTTCTACGTTAAGCGTCCTAGTCTACTTTCGGAATTTGCACCCCGGAAGGTTTGCCGGTAATTTAAGATTAGAAGGAAAGGGATCTAGCTGTGATTCGGGGGGTGATCCGGGTCATCTGATAGCTATAATGATATCTAAAAGTCACCCAACTTAAGCGTGGTAGTGGATTAGAATATTCAATGTGCCGAAACGGTTGTGCATTGGATAACTCCATTATATCCCCTACTCACAATTATTGCTTTGTTGTACGTGTCGGTCAAGGGTGATTCCAGTCAGCCGTACTCAAGCACACTCTAGCCTTGTCAGCGGGCCTGTCGGTGGAGCCCCCCGTTGTTCAAGTTTCTCTGGTCATTATTCACTCTTTTAAGCTTGAAATAACTGTTTGCAGTGTTGATGCTTTCAGTTCTGATATTGTTAACTGTTTGCCGTGTTGAGGCATTCAGAGCTATTATTGTCGCATTGTTAACTGCTGCATAAAAAGGATTTGAAACTATTGAGTAGCATCATGGATATGCACTCGATGAGTATCATGATGCATACAGTTGTGAAGATGCATTTTTAAGATACTGGTGTATGTTCCGTACTAGTCATTCGACTAACTATGCTTGATGCATACAGGTGCCAGAGGTCCGGATGATACCCCTCCTGGACGCTAGATCATGCGGGTAAGGCTATGCCTTTTGGGTTTTGGTGAGGATGAGCGGACATATTTATTTAACTGTTGGTGTGCGATGCATTTCAGTTATTTATGTATGTTCTGAACTCTTATTCCTCCTGTCATTTTGTTTATCGGCTAGTAGAT
>MAYD01772179.1:0-14069 GCA_001909325.1 Ruellia speciosa
TGAATGATGGTCAAAATGGCCAGCATCAGTACCTGTAGACTTTCCAATTATCAACTCGCCACTGCAATAATGAGATTGAGATCTAGAATCACAATGTCTTTAAAAGGGTTGTAACAGGGATAGGGTCAAGGTATGGTAAGGAACAACAAGCTAAACAAGATGGAGCAAAATAGCTCAACATAGAATGTGTCAAGTAATAAAACAATGTGTGCCAAGAAAAGATCTCATATGTCTCTCTTACTCCTCAAGTCCAGTTTGCTTTGCTCACTACTAACCATAAAAGAATTTTTTTCAAAGTTCCCACTTTTCCTGCTATGACTGATTTTTTCTTTTGCACAACTCCAACTTTTTTCAAATTTCTCTTGCTCTATTTTCAACAAATATTCTATAAAGCTCTTATTCACCACAATTACATTGATTCTACCTCAAACAAAGCAACAAACTAGCATCTCTCACTCTCAAGACTCACTCTTCCCAACTCTTTTGCACAATCAATAACATGATATAATTCTCAAGACATTCCATTCGCACTATTTGTTCCATGGGTTCAAAATGATGAAGGCTAAACGAAGAATGGGCAAAGGCTAAGTTATGTGGCTTATCATTGTCAAGAAAAATGGCTAAAGCCTCAAATGGGCTAATAGTAAAGGTAATATAATTGAGGGTAGGAAATTAAGGCCGATGGTTAACTAAGTGCCTTGGTCATATTCTATTTCTCAATCTCTGCAATCTTGAATTGACGATAAAGCAAGGCCTAGGATCCTCACACTGGGCATTTGCCATTTCACACAATCAAGAAAATATAGGCTCATATCTCATAGAAAAATGGCAAAACAGAACAGTTGAAACACCAAAAAATCCAAGGATGAATGAGAGGAATCAGTTCCAATTTATAACATAATGTTGAAATCACAACTTATAGCTAGCATGTGAAAGGCAACAATTTCATGGTGGGCATGCAGTGAGCAATGTATAAAAGATGGGTGCATAACCTCCGTCCTCATACTAAATTTCGGCAGTGTCCACAATGCAAAATGGACTTTTAAACAAACTTCAGATTATATTAGTATAAAGCAACAAAGATCACAATTCATAATTGCCAAATGCAATGCAGAAAATCCAAGATAGGACAAAACCAAAATTCAGTGAGTTAAGATTTCATCGAGTATAGAGCAAGGAAAATAAAAAGAAAAAGAAAAATGAAAGGGAAAAGAACTAAAATACCCAACCAATGAATCAGGACCCACGATGGCCTCGCCGACCAGAAGGGCGGGGCCTAGATGGCCCAGATGCATCATATGGTGGAGTTGGGGCCTGACGATCAGGATGAAAGTCAGATAATGAGGTGGTAGGGAAGACGGGGGAAGTCTTGTGCATCCATTCGGAGAAGATGCTGCATGGCTCCAGATAAGGCAGTAATATCTTCCCGCATAGTAGTCCACTCCTCCTAAAAGGTAGTTCATCGCTCCTCAGACTAGCGACGGTCCTCCTCATAAGTTGTCCGGTGCTCCTCAGACTAGCGCTGGAACTCCTCAAGTTGAGTAGCAAGATCCCCCTGAGCCCTCCGACAAGGTGCGGTGGCGGCTCCCCCTTGGACAGGAAATGGGGGATACTGGAGGATAAACTGGTCATGTGGCACTTGCCCCACTGGGGCTGCAAAGATCGCAGGAAGTATCCTACCCGCCTCTATATCGTCAAGCTTTTGTGAAAGCCCATCATAGTAATGGCGCTGCCTGTGGCAAAACTACACTCCTCTTGGGAAATCGGAACGCCCTAAGGGCGACAGATATGCATGATCAAATGAGCATAGGTAATGGCCAGTCGAGGGGTCCGTGCAATCTGTAACATCTACCTCCAAATCAAAATCCTCAGATTGGGTATGACGCCCCTAGCAATATTCAGAATAAACTCAGTTCGGGCGAATGAGATGTAATACTCCCAGCTATGCGGGATAAATTTGCCTGCCCAAATTGCGGCAAGCTCACGCCATGGCAAATCCATGAATATAGTATGAAACTCATATGAGTCCCGCGGGTCACATCGACGGAGCACTGGTGCATAGGGCTTTTCCAATAAGCTCTCACCTGGACAGGGCCATATCGGGATATAGAACATCCTTAGTGTCGTTAGGCGTCTGTATAACCTCGTTAATGATGGCTGGGCTAACCTTGAAGCACACACTACGAAAGGTCGAACAGAAAGCCCCGCCCTATGCTCCTTGTAATACCGAAATCATAGTATAAAACTCCAGCGCGATCCGGATGGACCCCTTGAAGCTTGGTTGAGCCGTGAAATGCGTCCACCCTAACCACTCGAGAAGGGGCCGGATCTTATTGTCAACTAGTTGCTCAAGATGTATACCTCTCTCGGGGACAACCGTACGGGTGCGTCGCCACTTAAAACACCGATCCTGGACCTCCCGTAACCCAAAATGATCAATGTCCACCTCTTCCGGTTCAATCTCATCAATAACTGGGGCACATGGAGCATGTGCTGACGGTGCGTCATCCTCAGAGGATAACTCGACTCATTGACGACATCGGGGAGGCATAGTACCTAGCAAAGCAACAATAACCAGGTCACAATGTCACACAAGAACAAGTCCAAGAATAAAATGACCATCCTCACACTATGTCCTAAACTCACATGCTATTATAGAGTGTGGGAAAAGAGTAAAATAATGGATATCACACGCATAACAATGTAAGCAACAACAAGCACCAAAACTCTCAACAATTTTCATATAAGCATTTCATCGAACACCTTATGTGCATCAATCACATGGTAATATTTCAAACACAAAAACAACAATCAGTGGCCCCAAAACACAATGCCGGATGAGTAATGGCAAATTACATCACAATATGCTAAAATCTCATCACTCAAACCATCAATCCACACAAATCGAAGCTACTCCAGTCACTACATGTCATAAAGTTCCTAACATGCTCATAGGTGCAAAAACTTACTCCAACTCAAGAATTCTACTCAAACTACTATCCTCAATTACCTTTTTATACTTCAAAGGCTTGGATTGAAAACAAAAATCAAGAGGAAACGTACAACCCTAGCTTACACAACGCCAAATGGGTTTTAGCACCAAGGTCATGAATGAGGAGGGGGTGAGGGGAAGTGATTTTGAAAGGTTGTGAAGTGGGTGCTATGGAGAATTTAGACGGAAAGTGTTATCTTGTTGCTCAGAGGGAATCGGCCGAGAGAGAGGAGAGAGAGAGAGAGAGAGAGAGAGAGAGAGAGAGAGAGGGAGAGGGAGAAGAACAAATTTGAAACCAGTTTGTGGCCTGTCCCTTTATCATACCAATTTCCTGTGGTTTTGACCCGCAATATTGGATGCAGTGGGTAGCCTCGTCCTCGTGCTTGCAGCTTTTTCCGCAGAATAGACCCACGGAAATGGATTTTGCGGGTTAAATCCCGTGGAAAACTAGGTGGAATACTCTGCCCATTCCGCAGAATTACCCCTCCTCACAGGTTATTGCAGATACTTGAAATTCGGCCTCCAAAATCTGCAAAAAATAGCTCTAAAAACTCGAAGAGAATGGGTTAGACATAACAAAAACTTAAAATAAGAAAAAGAAATAAAACAGACACAACCAAAGCAAGCGGGTTGCCTCCCGTAAGTGCTGCATTTCATTTCAGTAGCCAAACTACCTCAATCTTTTAATTCATCTCCCAGGCTTCAATTGCCCGGCATTAAATCTCCATAAAGGGCTTGAGACAATGGCCATTAACAACAAACTTCTTATCTCCTTATCACAATTCTATAGCACCAAAGGGAAAATTGTTAGAAATAAGAAAGGGTCCAGACCATTTAGAATGCAACTTACTTGGGAAAAGTTGCATTCAGGAATTGAATAACAAAACTTTCTGGTCTATATAGAATTCCTTGCTCCTCAACCTCTGATAATGAATCATCTTGGCTTTTTCCTTATAGGCAGCTACAGTATCATATGCATGATGACACCATCGTCGAATGTTACACAATTAAAAGCAAGGATCAACAATTTTGGACAGGTGTCAGAAGAAAGTCTTGTTACGGCTTGGGAGAGATTCAAATATTACTTATGAGCTTTCCCTCAGCATGGCTATGATGAGCCAACTCAATTGCTTTTATTTTACAAAGGCATCACTACACAAAGTTGAGGATGGTTAAATGCTTCATCTAGAGGCATGTTCATGGGGAAAACACCTGATTTTAGATGCACTAGCGGAGGATGTTGAGCTTTGGGGGACGGGTGAGAATATCACATCCGCTACAACAAGAATCTATGAGATTTGTGCAAGTAATCCTCTAGACACCAAATTGAACATCATCTTATAGATTGCGGAGATTGAACATCATCTCGCAGAGATTGAACACCAAAGAGCCGACATCAGAAACTTGGAGTTCCAAGTTGGCTTTTTAGCTATACTGTTGGAGATTGAAAAGGTGAAAATTTTATGGTAACTGCAGAATTGGCCTGCAGTATAAAGACTGCATCTACAAGTCATAGCGTTGCTGATCCACCTCCAGCCGACTCTTCTACTGAATGTCTGATGACAGTCAAAATGAACCTCATTATTGTCTATTTTATGGTCAATTATTGGCTAATTTTCTTCACATTTAATAGCAAATAATGTACTTATCTGAAGAAAATTAAAAAAATTTCTATACAAGTTTAATTTTGAACAAAGTTGTGAATTCGGACAAGATTATGCTTAGAAATTAAATAATTTTCTAAGTATTTTGAGGCTATTTAATTATTAATAAAATCATGCATGTAAATATTTTATTTTATATTAGTTTTATTTTTATTTTTATTTTATTCTTGCACATTTTTATTAGGGTTTTAGAATTTTTGTAAATAAATAAATTGAGTTTTAAATTGTAAATAATTAAATAAATGTAATCTAAATTAAATAAGTTGATGTTGAAGGTAATTGAGTGCATTTGGCTTGACTTAGGTGCAATTGGGTTCACAAAGGCTCAGTTGTGTTCAAAATGGTTCAGTCATGGTGTAAATAGCTCAATAATGGCTCAAATGACTCAATTTGGCTTAGAACAGTTCGAGAGGTCTGTATCAAAAGGTACATGGCTCGGCCAAGATCAAAACGGCTCAATCAAGTAGTTCGAACCAAGGAAGCTCGCGGCTCGGTGTAGCTGAGTGGCAGAATGGTTGACTAGAAAGCTTATAACGCCAATCACTAGGGTTTGAAACTCACCTCCAACAAAATGATGCAAGCCAAAGAGACGAGGGATTATTTAGCACCGTTGGATCAGTTAAAGATTGAATCCGGAGCATCCATCACCACTCCATGCGTGCCTCATCACCATCCGTCGGATTGTCATTTGACTCCATCACAGCCATCCATTGCCCTTAATCCGCTCTCTCAATCCGCTTCTCCTCATCTAGCGAATTAGAAGCCAAAACATGGCACCATGGTGTCACGACACGCGGCCCACTACCCCAAAATGTCGCAGTTTATATGTCTGCTTTGAATTCTTTCTTTTCTTCATTCAATACACGATTTCCATTAGAGTATTGATTTTTGCCACCCCCAAAATAGTAGAACCGCCCACTTTTTCCATTTTATACTTTTCAACATTTACAAATTTCATCTCTTTAGAAATTTCATTTGAACTCAACTTGATAAAAATATCTAGAAATGGACAGTGAGATGGCGAAGCATGGATGTGGGAAGGGCAAGGGCTTTTTCGAAATCATGGTATGCAGAAATAAGCAAGAAAAAAGCCAAAAAAATGGAAAAACCTGACCACCCCACGAAGATGCGGTGGTTGGGTGCAGATCCCAACTGGGTTGCGTCCGGGCCAACGGCCCGGATGCAATATTCATCCGGCCGGGCCTTGACCCAGCCGGATGAGGGGTGGGCGCAGGGTTCACCCGGCCTACCCATACGGTGGGAGGTGGGTCGGGTGAAAATCTTGCCCGTTCAAATGGAGTGGGCGGGATTACCCTGCGCCCGAGCCAATGGCTCGAGTGCAGTTCCCACCCGGGCCGTCCTACAGGGCCAGTTCCCCCAATTCGCTCGTTTTTTCCTCTTTTGCTTCCCCAATACGTGTGCGGATATAAGCAATGTTGCTCATAAATATGTTTTTTGATTACATGCGATGCTTCGGGGAGGCATCGGGTCATCTTTGAGGCAGTGACAAATGAGGTCGCGGTCCATGATGGGGTCCACTCGTTGGGCGGTTGATGAGGAGAGGATGCGGGCACGCTGACGGGTGGAGGAGGGAGTGAAGGGGGCAATGGAGGGGACGGGTGAGGTCGCGCCGGGGGTCGTGCTGTTCGAGGGGGTCGGGACGAGGGGTGATGACGAGGACTGGTCATCATCCGAGGACAGTGCGGAGGAGGAGGAGCCACGGCACCGGCCCCAGCAGGGTCCAGATGGCCATTTTGTGAGCACGACATCCACATCAGGTAAGTAAAGTTGCAATGCTTGAATTCATACATTCGAAACTGTGAATGCATTGATAGAGTCCCAAACTCACATTGTTGGAGGCACCAGCCGGAGGTCCAGGGCCTCTATGGATATGAGATGGTTGGTCACGGAAGTTGTTCCAGGTGGCCCGATTGATGCATCCGTCATCCCCATCTTTCTTGGTCATGTGGCGTCGTGTATTCGATGAGTGTGGTTATAGAGGCATGCTGAGGTGTCAGACGAGGATGACATTCTGCCATATACTGCGGAGCCGGCTCTATCAGATGGTGCCGGCGGTGAGGGCATTGGTGGATGGGATAGGGTTGTCACACCTCCTGGGCATCATGTTCCATCACATCGATGCGGCGTTGGTATCGGCGTTTGTTGAGCGCTGGCAGCCTGATACCAACTCATTCCACATGCCGTTCGGGGAGATGACCATGTTGCTGCACGATGTATGGCACATACTATGTGTGCTAGTGGAGGGTAGGATGATCATTGAGGACCCTCCGATGGAGGACCTCAAGGAGGAAGCGATGACGCTCCTAGGGGTCTCGACGCTAACCGCTTCGGACTACGACGGTGGGGCCATGAGCGTTGACACTGTTGTGCGGGAGTGCATGACCGGGAGGAGCCACTTGACAGTAGCCACCGCTTGGATTTGGCTCGTGCTGGGTTCCACCTTGTTCACGGACAAGAGTGGGAACTGTGTCAGGCCGAACCTCATGTGGGGCTCTCGTGGGGGCCAGCCGCGCTAGTGTATCTCTACCGACAGCTGGGGGTGGCTAGCCGGGGAGATTGCACCCAAGTTGTCGGATGCCTGACGCTGCTGTAAGCCTAGATTTACGAGTACTTCTCCTGCTTCCTGCCACATCAGGAGAGGCTGTCGGTGGATGCTAACCGCCCCCGCACCTGTATGTGGAGTGTTTGGGCTGTGCCAAACACGGATGCGCTCCTACACGCACTGCGGTTTCAGTTGGATGCACTAACCGTCGACTAGGCATGACGTTTTATTTAGGTTGTGTGCATATGTTTTATTCTTCTCGTGTGTCCTAATCTGAAGCATACTATATGTCACGGTTTGACCGCATCGCGTTTTGTAGGTGACGTGGATGCCGTTTAGGTCGCACCAGGTTGCTACTTCTCGAGGACTCGTATGAATGCCCTAGTGGGGTTCCGGGACGTCTTGGAGCCTTACATGCCTGGTCGGGTTCTCCGCCAACTCGGGTATGTGCAGAGCATCCTGCCCCATATCATTGGGCTTGGTGCAGCACACCGTCCATGGGCTTCGAAGGCGTGCCGGGTGGATTATCCCGCGAGGCTCGTGGTAGCGGAGTGGTTGCCTGATGGATTCTTAGCATAGACGACTGCACCTTGTTTTTGAATGGAAGTTATCAGCATCTACAAATCATCCCTCTCATTTCTATTTAACTACCGCTGTAATTGCACTTAATCTACTGCAGCAAGATAATTATCCTATTCGACCACTTGCATGTCCTTCAAAATTTACCCACTCCCTTTTAAGTTCACAAACCCTCTATAGTGATAGTAATTCCAAATAATGAAGTTATTGACTTAAACTTGTTTGAATCAACCTTGAACACATTACTCTTAAGAATTGCTCTAAACAAACAAATAGTAAACAATTATCACTCCAACGCACGCGGATGCATACGGTGGAAGAGCCAATTGTCAATCAACGAGGACGATTCTCTCCATCAGCGTCGCGTAGGTATGTTCTGCACTTACATGTCTGCATGTTTCGATCGATCAAACTTGTCATTTTCGATTTACAGACGAAGTTAGCAAGGTAGTGTTTGTTTGACACGATCTCGAATTCAAAAAATATTTCACTTTTAGTAAAAGGACATTTCACATGTGCGCGCATGCAAAGGAATTACGACAATTTATTCATCTAGAGAGAGAGCAACATCATTACACATTTAGCATCAACATTACGTCACGTCGCTAATGGGTGCTGGTCACTTTAAGAATCGTATTTTCGATGAAAGGGATGACATGTTCAAAGTTGATACAAACAAGTTGTCTTCAGTGCATGAGATACGACACACAAGAATCGTACTTCATGCACTGAAGACATTCATGATTGCACTGAACACAACTTATTTGAATCAACCTTGAACATACCATCCCTCTCATCGCAAATACAATTCTTAAAGTTGAGGTACTTGGATTGCAAAAACAGCTTTGATCAAAACCGAACCCGCATCACCAATAATTATCATTCTATAGATAGGGATGAAATCGATTTGTATCCAACTCTAGTTAACCTTGAACATGTCATCGTACCTTAATGGATGTGGATTGAAGTTATATATGCGAAACAGGTAAACGACATATTTTAGCCCTTCCTCTTTCATTGCTTATTGCTTTGTCTATAGCCTTTGTGCATTTTCAAGAAAAGTAGTGGGATCTTATAAAATAGTATGTCTGGTCTAATCAAGTAGATTGCACCATTTTGAGACAGGTCATCCCCCTCTACTGCATGTAATTTGGTTGCCTAATAGATTCTCAGAATAGATGACTACACCTTGTTTCTGAATGGGAGTTATCAGCATCTACGATGTTTGAATCAACCTTGAAAATGGCGTAGTGTACTTGATTAGACAGGACATTCTACATATAGAAGTTGAAGGTATAAAGGTGACCTTGCATTCTAGTCACTTATAGACACGTGTCAATGTTATTGCTGTGCAAATTTTCCATATCAAGGTAGTAAGCAAAACACACTATGAAGCTCTCTACTGCATGTAATTTGGTTGCTTGTTGGATTACTGCATAGACGACAGTCATCTGTTCTGAGAATCCAACAGTCGTCTATTTTGAGAAATCCAAAAGGCAATCAAATGGCAAAAATAACAGGATTCAAAAACCTCCAAGAATCCCAAAGAAATTCAAGAAAGCAGATCTAACAACAATATAGCCAAATTAAAATAAAAAAAAAAAAAAATCAAGAGATCCCTGACAGTATAGAGAGAAATGAAGACAACCCATTTGCAAAAACAACATATCTCAGCAGAGAAGAGAGTGGAGTAACAGAGCAGAATGAATTAAGAAAGACCCTAAATCAGAAATTCCTGATAGAAAGAGAGAAAGAGGAAGTCCACTACAGACAAGCGACTATAAAATGAGCGGGTCCGGTGGGTTGAGTCCTAAGTTCATCATCTATTTCACTTAAACTTGTTTGAATCAACCTTGAATTTATCGTCCCTCTCATTTTTATATGCTTTCATAGAGGGCACCAGGGTGTTTGTAATGTCAAGCAATGCATTTTCTAAGTTCAAGAAGGGCAGACGACATAAGTGCTAACTGAAAATCATGGAGGACGATTCGTTCCATCAACGTCGCATAGGTATGTTCTTCCCTTCCAAATCTGCACGTTTCGATCAATCAAGGTTGACCATTTCTGATTTTTGATCGGAGTTAGCTAGGTAGGGTTTATTTGCACCTTTCCATTGTAATCGGATATGCTTCCATTGAAGTCACACGGAATTGGGAATTGTATCACAAATTAAGCATTGACATCCACACTTCATGCGTTCTCCTGTACAGTTCCGCGTAATGGGCGACACTTGGTTCGTGGTTTCAGGTCCACTGCCACGCGATCATGGGCACTGAAAAGCCTTCCTTGAGGTCTAGCCGAATGAAGTGGGGATTCGTTGTAATACCCCAGGATGAGGTGAGGTTGAGACTAGCTTAAAAAGATTGAAAAATTACTCATATGAACAAGGTGCACCTTTTTTTTCTGGTGGTCATCCCATAAGAACTTTAAGGTTAAGCGTGCTGGCCCTGGAGTAATTCTAGGATGGGTGACCCCCTGGGAAGTTTTTTCAGGGTGTGTGCGAGTGATGCCAAAGTACACTGAAAAGAACTTGTGTTGATTTGTGGGACTAGTCTTCAATCCCGGAGGGCACAGAACCACCTTTGGCCCTGCAGTGGGCTGGGGTGTTACATTCGTCGGTCCTAAGTGTGCGATGACATACTCCGCTAGGGGCCCTTCATAATCTGGTGGTGCGTGAAGAGGCAACTACGTGATGCAGAATTGGAAATGGTTCGCTCCATCGCCCACGATACCATACACCATCATGGCCACATTGTACAGTGTGTAGAAGGGAATGAGGTCGTCCGGTGTGGCCATCCAGTGCCGCGCGCTATAGTCCTCACGCACATACATAATCCGCTTCAATGCCTCTTGGATACCATCAATAAATACACCAGCGTACAACATTGGGTTCGCAGCTATCTCAGTCCCAATCACACTTCACACTTCGGGTCAATGACTCTCACTGCCTAAGTGCCAGTGCGCAAGCGCGTGAAGCTCGCAGTTGCCATCGTCGTGCACGTTGACGTATTCGGTCACGTATGGATGGATAGCCCACATGACTTTGCCTGCGTAGGCGTATTCAGCGAACACAGTACTGGGCTCCCTGTCGTCGTCTGCATGTGTTGGGTTAATCAGAGTTATGGTAAATGCACGTTATAGACCGAGTTAAGAAAAGCGAATGAGACAAACTTACTTACCGTGGATGTCTCGGATCTGTTGCCTCGGCTCGAATTCGGGCCTCAGGACCGACCTCGCCCACGCCTCCTCCCTCTGTCCCGGTACTTCCACTTGCTCGGGTCACGCTTAGTCGACATGCTCCCCTTCGATCGACCTCTTACTGTCTTCTTCACCTCCGGCTCCCCGAGCCCTATGCTCTTCGGGTTCAGTTTCTCGTGCAGATACAGGGCAACATAGTGCTGTACAACATGGTCGCTACCATAGACTTGCTCTATCATGTCGTGTATGCACTCCTGTACCCCTGTCCGGCCTGCATCATCCCCCTCTATGGACTCGTGGCCAACGTCCCCTAACTCCAAGGTGCCCTAGAATACGCGCACATCCTGTATGCTGATCATCGCCTCAGTCTAGTGCAGCGCGAATCTCACAAGTGAACCTCACAAGCACATGGAAGCCCATGGGTGTAACACCCCGTGTTACAGGCAGGTTAATTCAGGAGTCAGAAAATGAGTAAAAAAATTTTGCGAAGTTAATTATAGGAAAATAATTAATTCCTGAGGTGCGAAGAATTTTATTGAAGACAGATGAATCCAAAGGACCCGACAAATCGATTGGAGTTGAATAATTAATTGGGCCCAAGTTGGCCGGAAGGCCCAATTAAGGATTCGGAGGCCCAATAGCGTTAAGGGGTGACATTTAGTAAATAATATTTCTCGGGGGTAGGAAGAGAAATATTGAAGACTTGTGAGGTCGAGTTGTGAAGTTTTGAAACTTGTGGGCCAAAACTAGAATTTCAGAAAGTTTGGGGACTGAAATTGAAGTCTGGAAACTTCAAGGGACTCAATCGAATAAGACAGAAAGATGGGGGACTCAATTGAATTAAAAGGGAAAATGCAGGGACTCAATCACAATTGGGCAGTTTTTGATTTCTATTGATTTAGAAATAGAAGCAGATCGTGAAACAGAAGGCCAGGTCGCGATTTTTGGTTTCTTCTTCCTCTCAGTCGCAGTTTTTGGTTCTTGGTCGCGATGTCGCGATTTTCATCTCCTCTTGGTCACGATTTTTGGTTTTTGCCTCACTGTCCTTCGCGAAGTCGTGTTCTTTCTCTGGACCTCCATTGCAGTGCCGCGTTTTTACTTTCGCACGTGAAACCGCGAGCAGAGCGCGATGGCTGAGTGTCGCGATTTCTAGGGATGATGATGTCGTGATTTGTGGCTGTTGAGTCGCGATTTTTGGGTAAGGGTGGATGGCTGCTTATATATAGCAACCCCCTGCCCCTTAGCTCGATGATTATGGAGCTTGATGTTCATTTTCTCTCGGCCGAAGGTAATACTCTCGAACCCTAGAATTTCGATTTGGGGATTCTTGAAATTGAATGTTCAATTGTGATGTTTGGGTGGTTATGATGTCGAATTGAGAGTCTGAATTTACTGGTGCCTTCAATTTTGTGTCCGATGGATTCAGTTTTGTTGATTCTGTCTCTGTCCATTTTTAATCTGTCTCAGCCTGAAAAAATTGTGGGTAATGGTTGTGCCCGATGATGTATTGAGGGTTGTTGTGCTTGTGCAACCCCAGTTTCTGATTTGGTTGGATGGCACAATTGGTTTGTGTGACATTGCATGTCTCGGTCTTGGTTCTGTTCTCAGTTCAGTGTTGCATTTCCCAGTGATTGTTGCATACAGTTCAATCTCAGTGCTTGTTTGGGTATTGTCTGAATCCATATGTGTAAATTGGGTGTTGTGTCTTGTTGCATGTTGGTTGTTAAACCCAATCTTGCCCAATGAAATGGGATTGAGGGCTTGGGTTAGAACACCCCCAATTGTGCCACCCCAATTTCCTGGGTTTGGAGGCACAATTGGGGAAAAAGGAATTGAAATTGGTTCTGTGGACATTGGCAGTGTGTTGCATATCCTCATAATTTTTTGTTCCAGTTTATGCCAACTTCCAGTTTGTCTTTGTGGGTTCAATTCCAGTGTTCTGTTTCAGTTGTGCAGTTTGGTTCCAATGTGCTGTGTTCTGTCCCGAGTTCAGTTTTGGATGGTTTGCTGAGTTGAATCCAATTCCTCAATTTCCCCCTCACGGCTTGATGCTAGATGTTTGGATTGGAGACTTTGGAATTGGAATTTCGGGATGTCGATGACGATAAGGATCGAGACCGATCCGAGGCCCCAAAATTGTCATTTTGGTTCAGTTTTGGTGCTTGGTTTTGGTGTTCTTGCATGCTCATCCATCTTCATGTTGTTCATCCTCATCTTTAAAGGTGTTATTGATGAATGTGTGTTTGATCCAAAATGAATTAAATGAGTGATGAATGGGCTGTTTTGGCATGGGCATGTCATTGGGCTGAATAAATCAATTAGTGCAGATGTGCTTGAAAATTAATTAAAATGGATCCAGATTCAGACGGACAGAATGTTAGGCCGGATCATTTAATTAAATTAATTCAGTTGGCAAATTGGGCTTGGATTGGAATTAATTTAATTAATTGATTGGTTTGGGCGGCTGGAACAATTAATTAAAATGATTTGGATTCAGACGGACAGATTATTGGGCTGGGCTGGACAGTTAAAAATTGGTTCTGGATTCAGATTTGGGCCGGACAGTGGGCTTTGGACTGTTATGGATATTGAACCTAATTAATTGTTAATTAATTGGGATTAAGGAATAAGAGACACTTGATTAATTTTAACTAATTAATTATTTATTTCCTGCGATTATCTCTACACTTGAAACCTCTGAGCAATCCAAACAAATTAAAAGCCGTTGGAAAAATAATAATAATCTAAGGGATTATTATTTTAATTTAATTGTTATGTAAACAATTAAATTAAGGACATTTTGAGTTGGATAATTGACTCAAGGGATTAATGTCAGTTTATTCCGGGTTTCAGATACTCAGTGACGTAATTACTGTCAGCAGCCAGTGACAGTGTTTTCCAGTCAAGGTTACAGAAGACTGTAGATAACGGTACGGACTACACTGGACAACCATAAAACCCATCTGTGACCTAGGACTTAGAATTTTTATTATAATTCAAGTCTAGAAATTCTACATGACGTATTTATTTTTTTCTTCACATGCCCATGTTATATATTATGCCACTGTATGAT
>MAYD01772217.1:0-11042 GCA_001909325.1 Ruellia speciosa
GATGGTAGCTCGCTTGGCAATCCTGGTCGGGCGGGGTTTGGGGCTGTGTTACACAACTCTGCCGGGCAATGGATCGCAGGCATCTCGGGGTTCCTTGGCATCAAAACGAACATTGAAGCTGAGATTGCAGCTGTCTATCATGGTCTCACCTTTGCTGTGCACCGGGGGCATCTGGTGCTGCAGGTTTATTCTGACTCCAAGGAAGTCCTCCGGTTGCTTGAGGAAGTGCCCATTCCGAGGCACAAACTGGAGCCATGGTTACGACATATTGCACATTTACGATCACGCTTCCATCGATGTACCTTGTCGCATATTCTCCGCGAAGGCAACTTTGTGGCTGATGGCTTGGCTCGTCGAGGCGCACTTGAGGATGTGTTTTTCACCACTTGGGCCTTTCCGCCAGATGAGATCCGTGCGGTTGTCCGTCTAGATGCGGCTGGGGTCTGGCTTCCCTGCTTCTAGGCTTTCCTCTTTATCCTATTATGGTTTTCCTGCCTCTTTAGGGTCCTTTTTCCCTTTACATTATTTGCCATGTTACCCAAAAAAAATAATTAAGTATCTGCATTTTGAGTCTCTTGAACAACATTAAAACATAAAGTAGTACAGTGGAACAAGAAACATAGCGTAAGTTGTTGCCTTGTTGGTTCTAAATAATTGGGTATGTTGAGGTGAACAGGTCCTGGTTAGATCCAAAACTGACTCTTACGCATCATCACACCCAAACCAGACTTGGGTCGGTTGTCATTTCTATGTATTTGGCTCAATAAATTTGAGGCAATGTCGATGGTTCTAGATTGTTTGGTTACACTCGATACTATTATTTTCAATGTAGAAATGGTACAATTAATTAGTACTCTATTCGTATCTAAATATTTATCTCTTAATTAGTATTTTTTCCGTATCTAAATATTTCACTTTGTTGGTGTTGATCATAAATATTTTGGTACAAAAGGTAATACATAAGAAGATTATTTTGGATAATTAAAGATGAAAGGAAAATTGAAGAAATTGGAGGTAGGGATGGAAAATTCAAAGAAATTAGAAATTAGGGGAGGAATGGGGTAAATAAAGTATAAAATACAACAGCGCACGTCATGATTTCCACAAATGGTAGAACTCATAGCACAATAATTCGTTAAATTCATCATCTATAGTCCCATATCAACAGTCTATACAATAATGTTTGCCTGGAAGTTTAATCCTCAAAAATAAATCAGGTCCAGAGTCCTGACCAAAAAAACTGTGCCAAAGTGATACATGTCAATATCTTATGATTCTTATCTACCCAGTGTTAATAAAAGAGTAACCTACATGACAATATTTTTCCACGCCACACGAAATCATTCACAATGCAGCCACTTTGCTGTCTCAAGATCCATGATACTTTCCCAGATTCAACCACTGTATAAAACTAATGCATACGTCGTTAGGTAATAATTCTAGCCATGCTGTCATAAAACGCCCAATCCACTCACAAAACTTGGCTAATGCAGTGAAAGGATTATTGCATGGGCATTGGGCAGTAAAAACCACTTTGACTTACCCGCTGAGTCGTAATATTTCCTGTGTCATCTCCATGCGTTACCATTGTCGGTGCTACTGCAAGCCTGGTTCGGGGCAGGCAGCTGACCACGAAGATCACCATCCAAGCTCATCTGCTGTACTTCAGCCGATGACAGGATCTTTATGCTCTGAACGCAGCCAACAAATTCCCTGGAGAAAAGAAACAGGTGGTTGTCTTACACATGCGGTTAATGCTTTGATTGTAGAACAGCATAAATGGAACTGATGGTTATACTTACTCCCAGGGGTCATCCCCCACAAGCAATATGTCATGTTCGTGGTCGACATATACAAGCTTCCACTCAGTTTGTTGGGGATCTTGCAGCAGCCCTTCGATGCCAAACATGCGGGCAAGATCATTCCTTAGCTCGTCATACCCCATGTAGCGAGTGACATCTATGGTTCTTCCCACTGAGCCGCGTTTTTGAACCTTTCCAATTTCAAAAGATGTCAGGAAACAGTACTGAAATAAATATGGTTTGGGGAGATGGCATGTGCAAACCCCAACCCACAGAGAGAGAGAGAGAGAGAGAGACCTTTGTGTATGTTCGCATACGTTGAGTTTGGTTAGGCCATGGACCTCCATTCAGTGCACCTGCCTCATTGATGTCCGCATTATTTGAGTACCCTGTTTTAAACATACTTGGCAACCCAAATGACTGGGAATTGACCCCAGACGAAAAGTCCGTTTCAATATCCCTCGGGGCACCGTCATAACCAGAAAACAAGTTGTGGACATCTTTTCCAGAATCAGAACTCCTCAACAACAAAGCATCTGGTGTCAATCCATCTACAGCAGTTGTGAAAGGAACACTGCTCTGGATATGTGACTGAACATCATCCAAGCCAGCCAGAGGAAAATTTTGCTGCAGGCTGCCAGCATCAAAGCAATAAGATGTTGCAGACGATGCTGCATCTAAGTGATCAACTGCACTGCCCTTGCATTTCGGATGCTCTGACGCCTTGGAGTGATCATGATTCAGTTGGACATCTATCTTTGCATTACTCTCTTGCACTGTAGTATGTGATAGATGAGCAATTGAATTATCTTGCAATGCAGCTGATCCTGTGTGGTTCCTAAGGCCGTTCCCATGTGGAACCTGCATGTTGCTTTTTGACTGGGAGGTAGAACATGATGGTCCATTGCTATCAGTCCATGTAGAGTATCCACCGTTTACAAGTGGTGACTTTTGCTGGCCAGGGACTTGGTTGACCGGAAATTGTGGCGATTGCATGAGCGTAGATGCTGAATAGGAGCTCCCACTCAATTGTGGTGGATGTAATGATGGAAGTTGAATTTCCTGTTCTGGATTCGACTGATGCTCTAAAAATGAGTTCATTGAGGCTGATATCTGTTTCTGTCGCTGTTGTTGCTGGTTGGGCAGATTTTGTTGCGGCTGTTGGTGCCTCTGAACAAGGTTTCGTTGCTGTCCTGTATGTTGCTGGAAAAGCAGGCTCTGTGTTAAAGATGCTGCAGAAGCAGTAGCTCCTCCACTAGGCAAGGGGCCATTTTGCTGCAAATGTGCAGTCCCTGTTAGTGCCTCTTGCTGCTGAACCTGAGAGTAAACTGTAGGCTGGTGTGGATTCATGCTCGCCTTCTCAGAAGTCATGCTGCTCGTCACAGGAGGCATAATCATCGACTGTTGCTGCTGTTGTGCATTCTGTTGTGTCTGCTGCGGGGGCAACTGATGCTGGAGCTGTGGCTGTTGAACCGTGCCAGGAGACAGTAACGTTTGCTGCAACTGCTGTTGTTGAGGCCAGGATGCAGTTGACTGTGGGACTTGCCCAGATTGTTTTGGAAGACATCCGTTTCTCATTTGAAAATTCAGAGGGGGTTGAAAGTTCAACAGCTTTGAATGGTCATCGCCAGTGCTGACATTTCCCGGTAGAACATTTGAAGAAACCATGTTGGGATGCGGGTGATGATTCTGTTGCAGGCTCATCCACTGGACTAAGCTCAGGCCAGGATATACTGAGCTTGAGGCGTCTTTCAAGCCACATTCTTCTGAGGCCCAAGGCACACCTCGGTTGAACATGTTATCCATATCAGAATTGTCATCTGCAAAGAAAAACAAAAATGGTACAGGTTCTAGCCTTCTAGGCGAAAAATGGTGTGTCTGAATGTGCTTCGGGAACAAATACAAGAATGACATTGTCTCAATACGGACATTGTAGATGAATCTATTTAGCTGATGCCATAAACCTGACACATTTCAGCTGCTGTTGATAAAATTGTAGTCGAAATCTCAATTGATTTGGTTAACATGATATGTACTAAGTGAATGCCATAAAACAAATTTTAAATAAAGCAACAAAAAAGGCTTTGATTTCCTTGTGCTGGGGGAAAAAGTACCTGGGAAGCCTGGATGTCTGGGGAATTTGGGTCTGAAAAATGGAGGGGGACATATGTAGAAAGGAGTGACAACAGGTTCAATATCCCAAATGGAGACTCGACTAGGTCGTTCCCCAGCAGCTGATTCATCCCATCCGACCTTAAAACCCATAATTAATCTATGGTGAGAGAAGAAATTTATGAAATAAGATGAATATAGCCATTACAGGTCTGAATATGTTGAAGTACATATAAATGAAATCCTTAACCAGGCACAAAAAGAGTGAAGAACGCAAACTAGTACCTGAAGATTACGCCATTGTGAATTTTTCCATCGAACAGGATCCAAATCACTTACACTGGTAACAGTGCCCATGTACCTCCGCACACCTGATTCCTCAGTCTCAAACATCATCCTAAACCGCATGCCCGGTGTCACATGTGTGTACATTGCCTTGTTATACTTTGCTAGTGGAATCACGAATTCTGAGGAGGTAGCAGCTCTGTCGATATAATCTGAACTTGTCATCACGTGTACCAAAACAGGCTTAAAATTCACCAGTTGTTACCTTGGATTGTAGAATATCGTAAATGGAGAGTTATTTGCAGAAGCATGGGCTGCAGCAGCAAGAATTCCAATATGCATGCTGTCGCTTGACATAACGGATGAGGAAAGAGCAGGCTGCTGTCTATTAGCTCTTCGTGTGCCAAGGAGAAGCTGTGACTTTTCATCCCTAAAAGATTTGTTAAACTAAGCTAAGGCTGATAGAGGGGATTTGACTCAATACCAAATAATGTATTATTCACAACCGCATACCTTATGAAAAGGACAGCGTCGCCTGCCACAAGTCTTTTAGAGCTCACAAACACACTCCACCCTGATGTCAATAGGTGCCTCTTTGGCTGCCCTGGAATCGAGCATGAATGATTTATTAGAAAGTTTGTTTATTTCAATCGTTAACAATAAAGGTCAAACATAACGTGCTTGTGCTAATACCTCGATAAATATGTCGGAATGTCCACGTGTGGTTATGCAAATCTCGAGCTGTCAGCTCCTGGGCAGGAGGTTGCATGGAGAAATCCTAGAAAGAACTCAACAAGTAAGCAGAAGGACAATACTATAATGAACTTGGAAGATCATAAGTGGCAATGCAGAACATATACCAGAGGCGGAAAGATCTTCTCAGCTGCTCGACGAGGAACAGAAAATCCACCATGAGTGCTTGTGTCACTGGCAGTGAGAGTTTTGCAGAAGAACTCGCCAGGTTGCCTGCTGGTCTTGAGCGCAAAATCAGATACAAGTAGTGCTTCATGATCATACTGCAGGAAGTAAGTTATGCGAGTTTATTCAAACCACGCATGTTTACCTAAATACATTATTGTCTTTTTGATAAAAAAAAAAAAAGAAGAGAACAAAAAAAGTCAGAAAAAATTTCATTGACGTCTGAAGACAATAGCTGACTGACCTTGCTCACAGGTTGTAGAGTCATCTGAGCATAGACCTCATCGGTTTCACCATCAGCCTGAAATATTCGTTTAATGCATAAAGTGAATCACACAAAATATGAGTTGCATCGAGAATTTTCTGATCTGAGCATGATAGATGATTGATAGTTCTTTTTGAAAGTTCCCATGAAGCACTTTTATTATTTAGATGAAAATTATAGAACTTTGCATACAAGTAACGTGACACTCCGGAGCATGCAGATCAGCTTGGAGGGAAGATTGGGATAACTCGGGGTACCATCCATCTCTTTCTGCATGGTTGCTGCTACCTGAAGATAGTAAGATAAATCATTAATCTGAAACGGAGATGTTACAGGCATTAGATTGCATGGTAACTGAAAAGGAAACTTCGTACTTGCTCACTGTGACCTTGAGGAAAATAGACCACAAGACTTCCTGCCATAGGTAAAGAAACCAAGGGGCCAGCGCAGGCATGCCATAACTCAGAATTGATTGCCTTTTTCTCTCCTGCATAAATGGTTGAATATTAACAGAGAAATCTCAATAAGAAGCCAGATCTTTGATTCAAGAAAATATCAACCGGATGCAATTCTGTAGTTCAAGACTCAACATACTGAGAACCTTTGGTTATGAAGGGATTCAGTCATCAAAGATGTTACATTCCACAAGTGTTAATTTTGCGTTTCCATTGAAAAAGCACATGAAAGTCAAAAACACTTGAGATATCAAATGAGACTCAAAATAGCAACGAAGACAGATCCACAGCAAAGTTTGACAAAACAAAAGATATAATCCACTTCAATATACAGGAAAGGATTTGATGAATCTTCAGCTTCATAGCAAGGCTGTGAAACTGGATTTGAAGCAATTACAAAGATCTCCCTTAAACATGTTTACTCCACAAATATCAAAGTGCAAAAAATTAATGACTGCATACGAACCAATTATTCTTGATAAGATAAAAGGTATGGAGGTAATGAACTTGAAATTATCACATATAACAGAATAAATGTTATATGAACACACACACCTTCTCCTGAACTTCCGACAATTCCATTGGATGGAATCTTCATTATTGAATGATCCACTAAGCAATCTGTAATGTAACTTCTCCTCAACCAAGTTCCTTGCCTCAAAACCACGTACACCAGCTAGCTATGTGGCCAAGCACCATCTTCTTTCCTTTATGAAACAACTCAATCAAGCACGCTCAGCAACCGAATTCCTCACAAATAACATTAGACGGGCTAAGCCAAAGCCACCAAGTTCAGTAAATGCAAAATGAATCAAGTTTCAGAATCAACAGGAACTGAACAATTAAACCTAATCGCCATGCCTATTCCCCAAACTTCACTACTAAAACACTTGGATTCAATCTCCAACAGGCTTCCAACACCTAATGATCTCACTTTACTTCACATTCAAGAGGAACTTCCTCAACTTCCAAGGAAAACAAAAGTTTCCTCAACTGAAGTTTTAAAAAATCCCCAAAACACCTGCATATTACACAAATCCACCCCCAAACTCTAAAATCAGCCAATAACCATCGAATTTGGGGGCAACCGTACACTACCACACCGGAAGCTCCGAGATACTCGCTAAAAATGGAAATCCATAACCAGGTGCTGGCAAAGGAATCGAAGGAGTGGCCGGAAAAGCCGCGGCGGATGACAAGAGAGTAGAAAAAGCGAAGCAATAATTGTGAAAAGTGTCAAAACAAGGAGAGTGGAGGATGATAGCATAGTTGGATCGCCATTTTTGGGATAATTTACGAATATAGAATCTAGATTCGTGGCTGAGGCTGGGTGGATGCAATATGCAGGCCGACAGAGAACCAACCGGAGACTGGAAGGGATTAAACTATGCAGAGATTCATCCCGTGTTTCGCTCCTTCCAGACAATTTTTCTCTCTGTTGTGTGATTACATACATACATACATAGTATATATATATATATATCGTGTGAGACTGTTATTGTATACATTCCCTGCCCGTTTGCTCAACATTGTTCCATTTCCTAATGTAACTATTATTATTTACAATTAAAAATAGATGCATCTTTTTCTTTATGTAATGAGTGGTATGTGCAGTAATTGAAATAAAATAATACTCCGGAGTACAATTTATTATCTCTTTTAATTATTGCTTAGAGATAGTGACAGGGTCCAACTTATAAGTCCGTTACGGTTTGAATGTTTTAAATTTATTTGTTCATAAAGTATGGAAGGTGGAGTAAAGAATATAATACTTTAATTCACCCAACTAATTTATATTATAATAATTGTGGCACATCCAATTTACGTGGTATACCATTATAGTAATAAAGTGAAATATCAAAGTAAAACACACGCAATAGGGCATAGTAAGTAAATGGCTAACATGTTGGTAAGCTAAGTAATTGTGCAGCTACCTTTGGTCGTTGAAACTCTTAACATTATTGTTAACACTTGAAGTTAGGGAACTCTGGATATAATTAATAATGACAGTAATAATTGAAGGACAGGGCAGGGCAGTCGATTGTCCCATGAGCAACCATGCATGGTTAAATGTATTAATTAATGTGCAGGAGTCATTAAGACACATTAACAGGAATATTTCACTATTTTTATAAATTATTTTGATATGTATAAAATTTTATAAAATCACAAATTTGTAAAGGGTAAGAGTACGACAAAACTCATCCATCAACTTACCACTACTTGTATAAATTTGGAATCATTAACTAATAAATTTAACACTTTACAATGCATATAAATAGTTGGAATTCATGCTTTTAAGCATAATCTAAAGAATAAATATTTAATTTCTTGAAAATCAAATAGTGTAGGATCAATCTACGATATATTTATTTCTTAAGCCAAATTCTAATGAATGAGAAATAGATGGTTAAATATGACTAATTAAATAAATAGTTGGAAGATAATTAATGAGTGGGATCCTAATTATGAAATGAAATTAATGAAATCTTCTATTCACACCAATCACAGCATCCCACATTGGTTGTATAGTATCATTGTATCATTGAATCTTGTATATAAGGTTTTAAACCTTTAATGTGTAATAACAAATATGCAAGATGAACAAGTGTGGGTTTAACCCACATGCTCGTTGAGTCGAGCCATGCCCATGGACTTGGACTTGGTAATTGGGCTTTAGTCTTGAGTTGGCCCAAAGTATAGATTATTTTTTTGGGCCAACTTTATTTAAAGTTGGTAGCCCAACACACCAAATCCAAAGGATGGACAAGATCCATGTATGCAGGTTAGGGTTGCTGTAATTGTAGGAAATTCAAATTGAGCTCTAACCTTTGTATTAGTGGGATATTAATGGCAGCTATAACTGTCATTAATTGGCAATTCAAATCCCTTGCAGTTTCATAAGTGGAATGCCTTTATATAGGAGCATTAGGCATCATCATTTCTATACTAGAAAAAAAAAAAATCCTTATTTTGCACAAGAATCCTCTCATTATCAGCAACTCACTCTGCTCTTGCACTTGTTCGATTGTGCTTTGCTGTTTGAAGGTGTTGCCACAATGAAGATGAAAGCCGTTTTACCTTTGGGATGTGATGCCAATCGAGAAGCATTATCGAGACATTTTTGTCTTGCTGGAAGAGTTCCACTCGACTTAGTTTATTTCCAGTTTCATTTTTACTGCAAATTTGTTTTCCTATCCTTTTCCGTTTCCGTCTTTCATTTTCTTTTGTACTCTTTTATATATATTGTAAAAAGAGTACTAAGCACTGTAACCAACAATGCAAGACCAAAAAAATCGTTATTTGAATAGTCTCTAACAAAAAATACCAGAAAATAAAGAAAAAAGGGAAAAAATAAATAATGGAATTCTTGATATTACTGCTGATAACCAGAATACTACCATTACTGTGGTTTTTTTGTTCTGGATTTGATCTTCTATCTCCCACTCCCTCAACCATTCATACTTCACTGTTTGTCTCGACTCCTTCTATCAACACGACTATTGTCTCTGCTGCTCCTAGAATCAACAACCCTTTGTTGATATCTAGGCCTTATGCTCTGAATGCACAAGCTGAAAAACCCTTGAAGTTCACGGGGGTGGACTTCAAGATATGGTAGCAGAAGATATCTCACCACCTTGGGCCTAGCTGGATTTCTCAAGGAGGACAAGCCAACCATTGCTGAGGATGAAACTAATGTGGACAAAAGGAATTTCTACAACCAGTGGTGCCATGGAGACTTTTTTTGTCAGAAATTTATTTTAAATGCACTAGTAGACTCTTTGTACTCTGTATATACGATAAAAATTGCTAAAGAGCCATGGAATCGACTCGAGAGAAAGTACAAAACTGAAGATGCGGGTACTAAAAAGTGTGCCGTGGTGAAATATATATCTTACCAAATGGTAGACGGGCATTCGGTAGTGGAACAAGAGTAAGAACTTTAACTCATTGTGCACAATGTTCATGCCTAAGGGATGGAACTTCCTAATGCCTTTAATGTGGCAGCGGTGATTGAAAAACTGCCTCCCTCATGGAAGGACTTTAAGAGTTATCTTAAACAAAGCAAAATGCTATGACTTTTGAAGATCTAATTATCAATTTTCGTATAGAGGAAGACAATAGACAGACAGATCCTAGACCGAGGCCAATAGATGCAAAAGCAAACTTGTTGGAATGTGGTGGTCCTTCTAACAAAAAGAAATGATTTAACAAGTTGGAGGAATGCCATAAAAGGTCTAAGTTCACTGGTAACTGCTATAATTATGGCAAACTGGGTCACATGATTAACCAATGCAAGAAGTCAAAGATGAACAAGGCCAAACCTATGTACACACTGTTCAACCAAACCACAATAATGATTGAGAGAATGACTTATATGTGGTTGTATCTGAAGCCCTCAATGTGGACAATGTAAAGGAGTGGTTCATTGACACTAGGACAACCTGTCATGTTGTTTCAGAGAGGAACATATTTTCTTCCTACAAGGCTGTTCAAGGAAGAAAATTGCATATGGAAACCTAGCCTCGTATGATGTATCTATAATAGGTAATGGTGTGCTGAGGCTTACAAACGGGCAAAGACCTGACTTTGAAGGATGTGCTGCATGCCCCCGACATCCGAAAGAATTTGATTTCTGGCTCTTTACTAGTTAATTGTGGGTTTAAACTTGTATTTGAGTATAAAAGGTTTATTTTGTCAAAGTATGAAAATTTCTTGGTAGAGGTTATCTCGCCAATGATCTTTTTAAAAGATGTATTGACACGTCGCCAAGTTGTTAAACAATATAATAATATTGAATCTTCTTCTTACTTGCTTGAGTGTTATGATTTGTGGCATATTAGATTCAGACATGTTAATCTAAATACTAAAAAAGATTAGTTAATTTAAGAAATGAAATTTAAAAATGAAAATAAATGTGAAATTTGTGTTGAAGCAAGATGGCTAAATTACCATTTCATTTTGTTGAAAGGAACACTAAACCTCTAAAATTAATTCATACAGATGTGTGTGACTTAAATTTGTGCAAATTGAGGTGGTAAAAAGTATTTTATTACTTTTATTGATAATTTCACAAAATATTGTTATATTTGTCTATTAAAAAGTGAAGATAAGGCTATTGAAGCTTTCAAAAACTTCAAAGGTGAAGTTGAAAATCATTTAAGCAGTCGAATTAAGATGGTTTGAAGTGATAAATGTGGAGAA
>MAYD01772297.1:0-13654 GCA_001909325.1 Ruellia speciosa
ATCGAATAATTAACCAGAGGTAATTCACAAAGAAATGGGTAATCGAATATATAATCAATTAAGCATGCTTTAAAGCGAAACAATTACTATTTATTATAGATTGTCGCACATTACATAAATAAACGACATAGCTATGCATAATGACAATATACATCGACTAAATCATAGAAAACATCCAAAAATAAAAATAAATAAATTTAAAAATTATGAGAAACGACCGTTTCTTAAAAATGGGAGGCTCCCCTGTATGGCCATTTGGCCAGCCGCCTCGCTTAAAAGCGAGGTGGCATCGATGGTGGCCTCGCTTAAAAAGCGAGGCCACCTGCGCGGCCGCCTCCCGAGCATCGATCTTGCCTCCCTTTGAGATCTCACCTTGGCTTATGCCGAGGTGAGATCGACGATCGCCTCGGCTTAAGGCAAGGCGATCCCGACGGTCGCCCAGGGGACCAAACAGCCCCCCGTCTATTTTTTGACCCAGATTTACCCGAATTTGTAAAATTTTACTTACCGCGATTATTGTGAGGCCTTTGCCCTTGCCTGGTCTTTTTTCCGCCATTTTTCCCTCGCTAATCTCTCAATATCTTGTCAATTGCTCTGAAATTGTAAAAATGTAGTGTGAAATGAATGGAATGAAATTTAAATTTATATATAATACGATAGGTAAAATCGTCTTTTTCAGGTGCTGCACGAAGTAAAAGAGTGCTACGTTTAGCACTACCCTATATTCAAATGTTTTTTTAGAAGTACGAGGATCATCGGGTCAACTTTAAAGGTTAGCAGAGGGTTCGAAGTGTAGGGGCAAAAGAGATTTAGAACGAAATTCCAACAAAATCAATAAATAGATTGAGACGCCAAAGTGGAGGGGAGAATGAGTCCTAATAAAAGACGAGTTCCCAAGGCCAACATGCTGCATGACAAATAGGAACTATTCATTGACTTTTTGACTCGGCCTTCATTATAACAATTTCATGATTCCTTATTGGTGGCCAAGCCTTGCATTATACTAAACAGGTTTTTAGCATTCACAATTTCACATTGCTCAATCAAACAAGTTAACTAATTAAACCCTAAATTAAAACTACGACTATTCAGCTTCCACTTGTCTCTCTCTCTCTCTCTCTCTATATATATACAGTATATATCTCATCTTCCTGTCAAAGCATTACAAATATACAGATTTCTTACATCTTGAGAGTTGAGACCCCCTCCAATATTATTCTTTCCTCATTATTATATAAGCTTTTCGCCTATATTCCATCTTCAATTCGTCTTCTTCTACACTCATCTACCTGTCGTGTACATCGCCTATCATCTCCTATGGCGATTGGAACACTGGAGGTCAATCTCTTGGCGGCCAAAGGCCTCAAAAGAACTGATTTCTTAGGTAACTACTCCATTCTCTCTCTAACTCTACCACACTACATATATACCATAATCAAAAGTTTTAATCAATTTGTAATTGGGTTTATTATTGATGGATTGTATGGTAATCATCTTTTCAGTTTTGTTTAACAAGACATGGAAAAAATTAGTATATATTATAGACAAGTCAATTTGTGGAAACCACAGAAATACAAGTTAAAGTAAAAGTTAAAAGTTGCAACTCCTAACTTACTTTTAAAAAAAACACTTTAACTTTTGGATGTGCTTTTAGTTTTAAAAAAATCATATTCAAGCACATTCGGAATACTATTTTAAAAAGTAAAAATCATAAACACTATTTAAAAACTCATCGGGGCATGAATGGCTGCTTAGCCAATTGGCTTTAATATAAGAAATTAATAATTTAGTTGTTATTAATCTTGGAGGAATTTTGAATATATGCCCAGTTTTTGTATTTAATATATACCCAATTTTGTTATTTTGTACGACTAGGATTTTTTTTAAAACAGTAGGATGATAAATTAGTACATGATTCAGAATGGTTCATCTTAATCTCTAAAGTTATGTGGAGAAAAAGGTTTTAATTGTATAAGAGAAATTGTGAAATACATATGAATAATATTCAGACGTACATATTTTTGTGGTGCAGGTAAGATAGATCCATATGTAGTTATACAATACAAAAATCAACAGCATACAAGCAGAATTGCTCGAGGTACACCACCCAACTCTATATATACCCTTTTCTTCTCTTTTCCTCATTTTCCAATTCCTTATAATTTTATAGTTCGTGGCGCTCACCGGCTAGCTTTTTGTCCAGTTGCTACTCGTTGTTGAAACTTTAAAAACCGTCTGTTAAAATCATAACAACCTTAATTACGACTTTCAACGGCCAGCACTAGTTCAGAGCCTACTTGTACTTGTTATTTCCAATCATGCTTTGGCATGATGTACAATTCATTTCATTATATATATATTACATAAAATTAAAATTTGTGTATATTTATTATGCAGAAGGAGGCAACAGGCCGCAGTGGAATGAAAAATTCAAATTTAGTGTCGAGTATCCGTCCCCTAAAGCTGATGAGGCCAAACACCAGGACACTCTTTCTCTTACGCTTATGGACCATGACACGTTCTCTCATGATGACTATCTTGGCCAGACTAGGTACGTTTTCTATCTATTCTTAAAAAAATAAAATAACAACACGTGAATATATCACCATTTTATGTATAAAACTAATTTCTTTTATATTTTGTGTGTGTTGATGCAGGATATATTTGAAGGAACTAATCGAAGCAGGAGTGGAGAAGGGGAAGGCTGAGCTTGGGACTCAGAAGTATAGGGTTGTAATGAAAGATAAGGCTTATCATGGAGAAATTCATGTTGGGATAACTTTCACTTTAAAGGTGTGGATCATTGTTGTCCATTAATTACATGTATGCCTTATCTATGTCGTTTAGATGTATGTATTAATTCTTTTATCTTGTATTTGGTGCAGGAAGAATCTAAGCAAGAATTTGGAGGATGGAAGGAAAGCCAACTATTCTAATCTTGTAATTTGTTTAGTGAATTTGTGATTAGCTTTATAATTGAAGAAATACTAATTTTAGGGTCTACAAGTTTGTGAAATTTATTCATTCTTTAGAACTTGTAGTGCTATTTGTAAGTTTTGGCGCTTCTCATTGTATAATGTATACACAAAGCATGGACTATGAGTTGCATTTCATGAAAAATATTAAATAAAAGATGTTGATATTTGGGGAATGTGAAATTCATCACTTCCTGCCTCTGGTTTGCTTTGGCCTCTTTAAGTCGTGTGGTTGGGGATTTAGGGTGCATTGGCACTTCCTTCTCATCACTGGCCTCTATATAAAGCTACATGCAACACATCCAAGTGTGAAGATATATCTATACTATTATTTTGTAAAATATGGGCTACATGAATGTAGTTAAAATTTTCTTTTAAATTAAAGATCCTCAAAGGCCAAAACGTCCAAATTGTTTACAATCCACCAACTGAAACCACCACCATTCTAAAGCTTGCTTTGGATAGATGGAAAGGTCCGATTCAATTTGAACACTCACATCCGCTATTAGTGTTAGTGGGTTATTAAGCAAAAGTGAGAACCTGAATGATTATGTACTTCGACAAAGAGCGTTCCTAATTCAGGATGGGAACCGATCAGGGAATACACCCCACAAAACCACTCATGAAAATCGCAAATCCTTAAAGAAAGGCATTAAGGAGCGAAAATCAGTGGATTGAGCAAAATATTGCTAAGAAAAACTACATGAGAAAACACACTGTTAGAGCGGCCCCCAACCCAAAGCAAGATACTCAACCACAAACTCCATGGATTGCCCATGAGGTCTCTACTCCCTAGAAATACATGAAGCTAGCAAGGACAATAAGAGAAGCATTGCACAAACAGCCCACATTTCATTTGAAAAAACCAAGTCCAAGCTGGATCCCCCTTCTCCAAGTCACAGAGATGAACTACAACAGCTGGACACAAAGCTGACTGCCAACAGGAATAATGAAGAACCACACCCAGAATACGACGCCACAGTAACTAGCATGTTGCTGAACAAATGTGAAACAAACAGGCTTCCCCATCCAACCCCCTCCGTGCTTTGCCAAAATAACTTGGCTGCCGCCTATAAGCCCGACAGCATACCAGGAAAACGTCCTGAAATCTCCCATATCGAAATCTCGCTTACCTGATTGACATCCAGGTGTGCTTTATGATGAATGTAGTCATATTAAAATGGATTAATTAGTTGTGATTCACAAACATATGTACCTTGGTCCACAAACGACTCTAGCAATGAAATTTATGTGACTAAATTGGTTTGCAACCCTTCTTTATCAATCACAACTTATGTTTTTGCGAAAATTTTCCAAAATTACCTTTTTCTTGTAGTGAACATACACCATACACCATCAATAGTTCTTGGCAGGGTTTAAACGTATCCATATTGATGATAATTATTGATCGATGGGTGTTGCTCCACATCATTGGATTATGCGTGAGAAGCGCTGCTACCGTTTCCTCAAACACGTCGTATCGCGTCCCATCATGAATGTAATCACCAAATGATCATAGGAGAGAGGCAACGACCAAAGCAGTATCACTGTATTGTCCTCTTCCTCTACCTTGACTTCCAATTTGACTAGATCCATGATCAGCTAATTGAAAACATTCGAGTGTTGTTTTAAACTACTACCTTCGCACATTCTCAAACCATACAGTTTGCATTCAGATACAACTCACTTGTCAAGGATTTTGACATGTACTGCCTCTCTCTAGCTTTGTCCAAGCCTCTATGGCGGGATTTTTACATCCATAACATGGTAAAGTACCTTGTCAGACAAAAAATAGCTAAATTGTCACCATAGCTTGCGATTGCATCTTCTTCCATGCGATTTCCTTCATATCCTTAGCGGTCTTTTCCTTCGATGCTTCTTCAATCCCTAGCTATACCAGTTGATATCGAACCCTTGTTTGCCACAATGCGAAATTCCCTAAGCCATTGAATCTACTCACCTCGAACTTAGCTAGCTACTCGATCGCCACAATCTTAGTTTTGATACTAGTTGTTGGGGGAAAAACAGCACAGCAAATTTCTCTTTAAGCACCCTCTCTCGATGTGTCGAGGTCTCGATAGCTCGACGACTCGAGGACACAAGCATTTCAACTCTACGTCATGAATTTATAGTTCGAGGTCACTCTAGTGCTCCTTGTCTTCTCTCGAGGGCTCTTGTCTCAACTTGAGGACTTCACTCAAGTGTTTCTGACTTTAATCCATCTGGTGCTCGAATGCTTCTGCGAATGATCAGGGTTTCACAATACCAAGCACAAGAAAAAGAATGGGATAAAGAAATCAAACACCAACACTAGGGAATTCACCGGGATTTAACCAACCACCTATGTACTATAAAACGAAGATCTATTGATTCTCAAGTGAGTTCTTAGAATTATAGTTCTGACCAGATTTGCACACACTGTAATATTTATAGGGTCACAAAACCCATTTATCTCATTAATTACGATACTAAGACAAATACATAATCAACTTAGACTTCAATCTGATTTTCTTCTTTATTTTCAAAGACAATGAATCTCGAGAAAAAAGTCCCAACAAACTATACATGCTTAATTCGAAGAATATTGAATTCATCATAAGGGGCTCTATAGGAGTAATAAGGAGGAAAGTGAGTTGAATAAGAAGTAGCATATTGATCAAACCCGCTGGGTAAGAAGGCATTTTGAAATACCCTGAACAAAAAATACAGATAAATTTTTACAAATTGATAAGCGTAATAAAGGAGGTTGAGGAGAATTATGGGATTAAGTTGTCGTAGATGATAATCAATGGTTGAAAGTGATTCCCATGTTGCACTTTCATGGATTCCAACTAATACAGGACGTTAGCATCTTTTGACTCTATACTCCAAGAACATCTCTGGTCATTTTGATAATATTCCTTTTTCTAGCGTAACTCGAGATAAAGCAATCACTTTGAGGATTTTCTAGTTAAATGTGCCTTTACCAGAATTTGAATTTTGTACCTTGGAGTTTTAAGTGGTGTATGGCTTTCTGTTTGTTTATGGTTTATAGAGGTTGTCCTTCTGGCTCAACCTAGTTTATCTTTACTTTTATATTAGTAACGCGATGGAGAGCCAGCTGAAACTTTTACTTACTGCTAAAGTCAATCAAAGGAGGCTGCAGTTACGTTGCAATGAATACAATTAATTAGCCTAAGATACACTGGATTTATTATTTTATTTATTAATTTGTTAATTTTCTCTTCTTTTAAATTGATTAAATGCCCAACGAAAATTGATTTTTGGATGGCGGTTTCTAAAGTCTCATTCTTTGATATGGTGTTGGAGGGCTGTGAAGCTCCCCCAACACCGCTTGCAATGGATCTGTGACGATGGAATGTAGTGATGCTGAAAATTACTATTCAGGGCTCGATCATTGATCGTCCCTATCTCCCGTGGGCAAGATACTTTAGTGGTCACGGTGTTAGGCAAAAGGATGGGTGAACAGGACTCTTGTTTGGGTGAGGTTTCCTGGGCTAAGCTAGCTTAATCTATTACTGACAATTAACAACAAATCATTGACAATTAACAAATCATGGGATGAAGAAATCTTTTTCCTTCTCCACCTCTTCTATTATTGTCGTGCAAAATATATATACAGCAGGGCTTCAAGTAACAAATCCTAAAAACTAGGAAAGATTCCTATCCTACCAAAATTGAAAAACTATCTTAGAAAAATACAAGATTTACAATCCATATTACAAAACAAATCCCACAATTATCTCCCGTAATTATCTCAATACCACCCCTCAAGTTGGAGCAGGGAGATCATAAATGCCCAACTTGCGTAAAAACACATTATATTGCCTTGGTGAAAATATCTGCAAGTTGTCCTGTCGTATGAACAAATGTAGGATAGATTGTCCCATCAAGCAACACATCTCGAATGAAATGGCAATCCACCTAAAAGTGTTTGGTGCGCTCATGAAACACCGGGTTTTGGAAGAAATGAAGAGTAGCTTGGCTGTCACAAAATAGTGTTACCCATGCGTATGAATAACACCAAGATCAGATAAAAACACTTTTCAACCACTTGACCTCACAATTGGTCATGGCCGTCAAACGATATTCTACTTCGGCAGAAGATTGTGACACAGTGTGTTGTTTCTTTGTCTTCCATAATATGGGAGAAGATCCTAAAAACACCAACTATCCAGTGAGAGAGCGACAAGTCAATGGACATCCCACCCAGTCTGCGTCACACCAATAAGTCAAGGTAAGGTCATCCTTACTACATAATAAAATACCTTGACCTGGGTTGGATTTGAGATACCGAACCACGCATAATGCTGCATCCCAGTGATCTCTCTGTGGCTACTGCAAAAATTGAGACAAGACATGTACACAATATGATAATTTTGGCATGGTAAAACACAGATATATCAATCGGCCAATAAGACGTCTATAAGGCTCAAGATTTTCCAACAAATCACTGGTTGACAACGCCAGTCGATGATTTTGCTCCATCAGGACCCCCACGAGCTTTGTCCCTAACAAACCTGCTTCGGATATAATATCCAGGGCATATTTTTGCTAGCACAAGGAAAATCCGTCGGGACTCTGAGCCACTTCCACACCAAGAAAATATTTGAGGACACCCAAATCTTTCATATAAAAGCAGGTGCTCAAGTAATCTTTAAACTTCTAAATGGCTGCACTATTATTACCAGAAATGATCAGGTCATCAACATAAACCAATATGCTAAGACGTACCGCTCCTTGTTGCAAAGTGAATAGTGAATAGTCCGCATAAGATTGTATGAACCCATAGGAGCTTAAAGCAGCAAATAGTTTCACAAACTAACACCAAGGAGCTTGTTTGAGCCCATAAAAAACTTCTGTAATTTGCACACCTTACCTCCGCCTGTAACTCTAAAACCAGGCAGTAACTTCATGTACACTTCCTCAAGTAGATCTCCATATAGAAAAGCATTGTGGACATCCATCTGGTGAACCTTCCAATTCTTGGCTACGACAATAGCCAAGAAAACACATACAGTAACCATCTTTGCAACTGGAGCAAACGTTTCTGTATAGTCAACTCCTTTTTCCTGGTGATTACCAAATATAACCAAACGTGCCTTATATTGCTCCACCGTACTTGCAACACCCCGTTTTCCCTAAACTGCACATGTTACCGCCACACCCAACTTACCAAGAGATTCTATCCTAATCCCCCAGTAAGCCGGAATGTTCAGGCCTTTAATTATCTTTCCAATCAGAGTACGCTGGATTTCAGGAAGCTCAATCCCCACTAATCACAGCTTCTTACAACTAAGAATAAAGTAAAGTCACAGAATAACAAAACAAAAGTAAATGCAGAATTAATTAAAAACAATGTCTGATACCAAAAGGATGTCTCACACCGAAACTCGACCATTTAATACAAACCGATATGAATGAATTACATTTGGAGTTCAAATTAAATAAATGTAGTAAGTAAAATTCTGCATCCAAATGCTTGTCAGCACGAGGTTTATAAAGAACGTGTTCTCTCAACCTCACAAACCCTATGAGTGAGAACTCACCCCTTAAACATATTGTTGGAGGTAGATCCTCGTAGCTTGGGTCCCACCTGTGATGCAACACGTAGCATCGTTAGTCGTGAGACTAAGTAAGGAAAGCACACATCACAAAATATGCAATCCACACAAGGCATGAGGTCCAAGTCAGCAATATCTTTATACATGTTAACTAATTGGCCATTTCAAAGAGATGCAACAAGCATAATTTAGACATATCATGTTGCGAGATACACAAGTTCAAAATGAATTAACTGCGAGCAGCTTAACATATGCATTTGAAACTCATGCAACAAGCAACACCCTGAACCCCCTGGCGAATCTAAGGCGTACGCGAGCTCACAAGGGTGCCATGTGTGTCTTTACATGGAACTCCTAGCCACGTCTACACACATGGTTAAGCCATTGGGTCCCACAGACAATCTTGCGACACAACTCAGGACACTATCATCCGCGTGCACAGCATTGTGGCACCACATCCAATAGGATCCACTTAGCGTGCCCCACAAGATCGGAAACCTAACAACTGTTAGAGTGGAATTAGATTGTCGGGTAGCACCACTCAGCTCACCTAATTTCTCCATAACATAATATCTTAACAAACTCAAACACTGCATTGGAGGTATCACCGAAACCACTTACAGTGTAGAAGTAATCTTAGTAAAATTGAGAAGGGATCATAATGCGATTATCCTTACGTATGATAAATAACATGAGAATCCGCTAATCCAAAACTCTACTTTGGATACGTTTGAGGACAAGTGTAGGGCTCTCGTGTGGTGTATACCCCACACAATTGTCGGCTTATCCTTCATCCATTCTTAAATTATTGGTAAACCTCACATACGGAGAGCTAACCCAGTGAGTAGAATAGGTTACTTGGGAGCTAAATTCCCTAGTAATAATAGGCTTACGACGATCAACCCAAAAGCAAAACCGAGGGTCTCCACTCTCTGTTCCACTTTACGTATTTACGTTTTAATGCAATGTATTAAATAATCTCAGAGGTCATTATTCGTTTATCTGGCTATTTGCCAAAGCCTAATCCGGAACAAGGATTTCCAACCATTATCCGTTATAGGCTGGCTTAGTATCTTCATGTGATACCAATTTCATGCAAAGATTCATTATGCACGTGGACACAAAGCACGTAAAGCACAAGAGTCACATTAGTGTACATAAGACACAATCCACAATCCACGCAAGGGAGAACAATTAATTCAAGACAAGCATTAATTAAAGAGTAAATCCATGTTGTATATCAACAGATATAAGGGTGATTATTTGAATAAACACGTGTTGTTGGCGTATTGAAGAGGATAGTGGGAGCAGTTCTATACCTGTAGTCTCCGAATTTCCTGATGTATTCTCAAATGAGGTTCCTGGATTACCTCCACCTAGAGAGATTGATTTCACTATCGATTTAGTACCCGACGCACGACCCATGTCGAAGGTTCCATATTGTATGGCCCCAACGAAGTTGAGAGAGTCACACACTAAATCGTAGAAGTTCTTGGCGGAGGGGTACATTCAGTCGAGTACATCACCGTGGGGTGCACCAGTTTTGTTCATACGGAAGAAGGACGGCATTTTACGTTTATGTATCGACTATCGAGGGTTAAACCAGCTCACGGTGAAGAACCGTTAACCATTACCCCGTATCGAGGATCTTTTCGACCAGTTATTCGGTGCCACCATGTTCTTCAAGATTGATTTGCATTCCGGTAATCACCATATTTGTATAGCAGTGGCCGACCATCCCATTATCGCATTCCATACCCATTACGACCATTTCCAATTCACTATGATGCCATCTGGCCTTATAAATGCTCATGTTGTTTTCGTGGATCTGATACACCAAGTGTTTCATCCTCTTCTCGATCGGTGTGTTGTTGTTCTCATTGATGATATCCTAGTTTATTCCGCTACTCGTTAGGCTCACGAGGGCCTTCTGCATGCCATTTTGATTAGTCTACGAGAGCATCCACTTTATACGAAGCTCTCGAAGTGCGATCTTTGGCTTGATAGAGTTCTTTCTTAGGACATATCATCTCAGCCGAAGGTGTATCCGTTGACCTGGCAAAGGTTGAGGTAATGATGAGTTGAGGTCATCGAAGAACGTGTCGGAGGTGCATTGTTTCTTAGGCCTAGTTGGTCACTACCGTCGTTTTATTCCGTGCTATTCTAGTATTACTAGGCTGATGATGCAGTTACTTCAAAAGGATGTGAAGTTCTGATGGTCAGAGGGTTGTGAGGCCGTGTTTCAGGAGTTGAAGAAGAAGTTGACCGAAGCACCGATATTAGTACTTCCTGATGATTCGAGTGAGTTTGATGTGCATACCGACGCGTCACTATAGGGTTTAGCGTGCGTATTGATGTAGAGAGGTCACGTGATAGCATATGCATCTAGACAGCTGAAACCCCATGAGCAGAATTACCCCGTACATGACTCAGATGTGGCAGCCATTATACACGCGTTGAAGATTTAATTTGGTGACATTACCTATACGGGGCGAAGTGTCGGATTTACACTAACCATAAGAACTTGAAATGCATCTTCATGCAGTAGGAATTGAATAAGAGGCAGAGGAGTTGGTTAGAGTTGATAGCAGACAATGACCTAGAGAAATAATATAGGGAGGGGAAGATGAACTTAATAGTAGACGCTTGAGCTAGAAGAGACCCCAATTGGGCATGGTCATAGTATCCCCACAGGTGTTCTTCAAGCTACAGCGGTTAGAGATCGAGATTTTTCCACACGATGGTACACAGTAGAGATTGAGTGTGCTGGTTGCAGCATCTTCGTTGTTGGACGAGATTGTGACTTATCAGAGACAGGATACCCGTATTCAACAGATACGACAGAAGATTGAGACAGGATAGGCACAAGCTTTTTGGATTGACAAGACCGATGTTGTCCGGATGGGTGATCGATATTGTGTACCACGGGATCCGCTAGAGTTTGGGACACATATCAGGATCGAGGCTCATACAGCAGCTTATTCGATTCATACAGGGGCAACTAAGATGTATAAGGACGTAAGGCAGAGGTATGTTGGCCGAGGATAAAGAGAGAGATTGCAGCGTTCGTAGCTCGTTGTGCAACCTGCTAGCGAGTGAAGATAGAACATATGCGACCGATGGAATTGCTACAGCCGTTAGAAATTCCTGTGTGGAATTGGGAGTCAATAGCCATGGAGTTTGTGACCGGACTACCCCGTATCCAACGTAGTTTGAGACACCATTTGGGTAGTAGTAGATCGTTTGACGAAGAGCACCATTTTCATTTTGATTCGGGTGACGTGGTCCATGGGACAACTGACACAGGCATGTATTCGATATGTTGCCTCTCGATTTGGAATCCCTCACGACATGGTGTCCAATTGAGACTTTCTATTTCTATTTCGATTTTAGCCTCAACACAGATTGGCACCTATGTCCGACGAACACTAAGCGCATGATTCAGACCTTAAAAGAAATGTTGCGCACTAGTGCTTTAGATTTTCAGGGGTCGTGGGAGGATCACTTACCACTTGTCGAATTCTCGTACAAAAATAGCTACCATTCAACCATTCAAATGGCACCATTTGAGGTGTGTACCGGCGACTATAACGCCTCGATCCCCATAAACCGGACACGTCACCGCCACATCTAACTTATAACGGAATCTAACCCTAATCCCGCCATTAGCTCGATGCTAAGGCTTCTAATTGCCTCGTCCTACCAGAGTACGCTGGATTTCAGGAAGCAATGTCCCCTCTGATCGCAGCTACAAGCGTGGAATAAAATAAACACAGAAACAAGAATAAAAAGTAAATTAAGCAAGAGTTAATTACATTCGTTCGTAGTCAAAAGAATGTCCCACACCTGGACTTCGACCAATTAATACAAGCCGATTATACAAGAATAGGGGAGGTTCGACAGACAAAAGTTGATAAAAACATTCAACCAAATACAAGGTTAGCACATGGTTATATATATATCAAAAGATTCTCTCGTCCTCACAAAACCCATCAGGTGATAACCTGATCCCCTAACGGCTAGCCTGAGGTGCGTCCTCACGGCCATCAGTCCCACCTGAGATGCAACACGTAGCATCATTAGTCGTGAGACTAAGTAAGAAAGGCAGACACACGAAGAATTGTACAATTCACGCAATTGCGAGACACTGGGCAATATATCCAGAAATATTAACCCAGGGTCCATTAAAAGATATGCAACGGGTATCAAGTTCGAATAATGATATGATATGCATAATTTCAAACGTATAAGCAATGGGCAGTTTAAAAGTATGACTTTGAAATTATGCAACAAGCAACACTCCGGCTCCTCATCAATTGGGAGGCAGAGTGCTATACGTGTGTGTACCTAGAACTGCGAGTCAAGTGTATACACGTATAGTTAAATGCCGGCCTCGCATACGGGCGACCCATGGCACAACTCAGGACACCATCAACGTGTGCAATGCGAACAGTCCCCACTTAGTGTGCTCCACGAATCCGAAAAACCAGGCATTCAGAGTGGATTACGAAATCTATCTCAGCGAACCACAGTCCAGTGCAGATGGAATCACCCGATCAATACAACAAGACAGAGGTAGCATCAACGGAATAATTGAGAACTTCTATTACCTTAGTTCTCGTAAAACAGAGGGCATTGTTCCTCTGCTCGGATCGTCCGAGAAGGCAGCTGTATTCTGTTCATCTATTCTTAAATCACCGGCAAACCTCGTGTAAGGAAAGCTACCCCCGACGAGTAGAACAGGGTTACTAGGAAAGATCGTTCCTAGTTTAAAAAGGCTTAAGGCGATCAACTCAAAAGCACGCAACATATCCACTCATTATTTCGGTATACGTATTTACGTCTTTTAGAGGATGCATTAATATTCGATTAATGTTCGTGTTCCTCTTCGTATTCGCCCCAAATCCTCCTTGATACAAGAGTATCGCGAAACACTTGATCAAGTACGGGAAGGCTTAGTATCTTACATGCCAACCAATTCAATTAATGGTATATTATGCATATGGAAGCAAAGCACACAAGATCACGGAATAACACATTCATTAATAAATAAATTCAAGCTAAATATAATAAAGCTGAATTTAAAGGCATAATCGTATAATGCTTCATGGCAAG
>MAYD01772322.1:0-10848 GCA_001909325.1 Ruellia speciosa
TTCTGCCGGTAAAGGCATGGTCTCATATGCTATTCCTGGCATGGCGGTAAAGACATATCAGTGGTCTCATTTGCATTATGGCTTGGTGGTAAAGTCATGTCCAGTGGTTTTTGCATCGCTCGACATGGCGGTAAAGACATGCCAGAGGTCCCCTTCTGCCGGTAAAGACAGGGACTGCAGATCGCTGGTAAAGGCGTGTTTCACTGCCGGTAAAGGCAATAGGTAGGTGCTGGCCTAGGCATTACATTGCATTGCATTTCATATAGGGTAGATAGGTGTATGTTAGGTTATGCATCACGTGCATAAGTGTATGTTCTATGTGGTTGAAGCACCGGTATGGGATGGTGTGATGTATTGCTTGCTATTGCTTGTTCATATCCATTTTACTTTGTTTACCCCGTATTTCTTGCAGTTGTATTTCCCTTGCTCAATACGTCGTACTGACCCCTTTACTTTTCTTTTATAGATCCTCACAGAGGCGCAGCTGCACAATAGTGGGTTTTGGGGGTGAGAGTGGACATAGTTAGGCTACATCGGATGTTACTCATCTTTCTTTCTCGTTTTATTATTCATGTGGTTTTGTATGAATTGTAAGTCATGATTATGGTGGATTTGACATGTTGTTAGCTGGTTTGGCTGGATTATGGCAGGGAGCCCATATATGCTGAGATTATTGATGAACTCAGTGGTTTAGTATTGAAGTCATGTTTACGATTATAATATGTTTGTTGGTTATTTGTGTTCGCTTTTGCATGCAAGACTTAACTAAGATAATTGAATCATTATGTCCTCATGTGCTCTTGCGTGTTGTAATCCGGCCTTGTATCGGGGATTCTAAGTTAAATGACCGATAGCTTAGATGAACTGATATGATAGTAGTGTTTCGAAATGGTTTAAATTTCGAGACGTTACAGAGTGGTATTAGAGCCTGCGTGCTCGAATGTGTGTAATAAAAATGGTTAGACATATGAGTGAGGTTGTGTGGGGGATGCATATTTACCTAGGACTTGCATTTGTACCTTGTAATTTTTATTCAGTGCTGCGCATCCTACGGTCATGGACCGCAGGAACTCCTGAGAATCAAGGTCTTGAAGGGGGACCTGTTTAATCCTGTTTTACATTCATGGCTTTGCTCTGTTTACTCTGTCTAGGTACTGACTTGCTGACATCTAACATTGCCTTAGATCAGGATGCCTCCGCGACGTGCCGTTGGAGCAGAAGGGGTAGGCCTCGTAGGAACCCCCCACCACCTGTGGGTGATCGAGTGAGTAGAACTGAGGATGAGGTTGAGGAGGAGGTGGAGGAGGCAGTACCTTCGGTGGCGCCGACGGTGGACCCTACAGTGTTTATGCAACAGATGATGGCACTGCAGACGTAGACATTACAGATCCTTCAAACCTTACAGATTGCACCAGCCCTCGCTGCAGTTGTAGCCGATCCTCCACTACGCCCAGCTCAGCAACCTATTGACTATGTGGATTTGGCCGCCCGACATCGTCCACCGACCTTCACTGGGGGATCTGACCCCTTAGACTTTGATGATTGGGCATACCAGATCGATAGAGTCTTTGAGAATATTTGATGTCCTGAGGATAGGAGGGTGTTAGGAGCCTCACAATATCTGGTTGGGGCAGCGTTGCACTGGTGGAGGAGCAATGAGGGGATGTTGGGGCGAGACCGGATTTCAACTGGGATCAGTTGAGGGAGGCTCTGAGGGCACATTTCTTCACCCCTCAGATGATGAACGCCAAGAGGCGTGAATTCTTGAACTTAGTACAGACTGACGAGATTTCCGTGACTGCCTATTACCAGCATTTCACTGAGCTTCTGCGGTTTGCACCCGAGAATGTGCCCATGGAGAGAGACATGGTGCATCGGTTTATTGATGGCCTGAAGGCCAAGTTACTGGCGGGGTATGGCTTCCTGGAGCATGCCTCATTGTCTTCTGCTTACGATCATGCCCTATTTCTGGAGAGGGGCAAGGCGGATGAGCGTAGGGTCTAGCAAAGCAGAAAGAGGGAGAGAGAGGATCGCCAGACAAGGGATCAGAGGAGTGGAGGACGCCCTAGGATTGTTGGTAGAGGTGGTGGACAGGTCTGAGGCAGAGGTAGTGAGGGACAACCTTGTGCACCGACACAAGATGATATGCAGTAGCAGCGATGTTGGGGTTGCCAGGGTGTTGGCCACCTCAAGAGGGACTACCCATTGACTCAGCAGGGTGGGCAGCAGCAGAGAGCGATTGTGGCTGTTGACCAGACTAGACCAGTTCAAGCTAGGCCTACCTATACAGAATTTGCTTCTAGTGGGTGGGATCCATTTGGTTCCTTATACCATTTTGTTGCTGGGAACCCTGCCCCCCCATGTTTCGATACTGGCTATTTTGGGGCTCATTCCTTTTTGGTTGCAGTCTGGGGTCTACCCAAAAAATCCTTTTTTATTTTCCCCGAGAGGTTCTGATGTCTGATGTCTCCTTGTCAGGGGAACGCGTATCCTTGACCTCTAGCACATTCGTACTTCATCTCTAAGGTTGTTTTAGCACCCTACCTCTGAGATTAGCCAAAATTGTGTCACTTTGGCAAGGAAAATGATGCGTGTCCATCTATATCTCACCTTTGACCTTATCGGTTAGTTTGAGATGACCTTCATTGATAGCTTGCTGAATGACCTTTCTGAAAGTAGTATAGTGATTAGTGTCATGAGTAGTGAAATTATGCCACTTACAGTAAGATCTCCCATTTGCATTGGGGTCAACATCCGATGGTTTCCTTTGATCTTCAACTGTTTGTTTGATCAAAGATGATGTCGGCTTTGGTGAAGTCGAACATGTACTTCTTTTTCTAGGGCTGAGGCTCATTTCCCTCAGTTTGAGTTTTAAAGGTAGGGTAAGGTTTCCTTGGGAAAAGCTCCTCTGCATTGGTCTTCTAGACCCATGCCAACTCGTCCTCGGCCTTGGACTCTTCACCCTCATCGTCCATGAACATAACCATGACAGGCTTGGTCCTGTGCTTGGCATTCCTTGCTGTCTGGTTGCCTTTGGTCATCCGTTAAGCTAAAACAACGTTCCTTGTCAGGTGGGCCAAATCCCTATAATCAGTGAGGGTTAGCATGTCCTTTAACTCAGGCTGCATGTTTTGGATGACTAATTTGGCTGCTTGTTTATCAGGTATGTGCATGTTGCACCAACTCTTGGTCGCCCTGAACCTATCCAAGAACTTTTCCACAAGTTCATCCACTATTTCTTCATGCTCGCCAGGTCCGTGAGGGTAACATCTGGTATAAGGTTATAGAACATAGAGGGGAAAGCCCTATCTAAGGCAAACTATGATAAGATCAAATTTGGGGGGAGGTAAAATACCAACTGAAGGTTGTCACTATCAAGGATAAGGAGAATTACTGCAAAAGGTAAAAGTGATTGTAATCTAGCTCCCCGCATTGAGACGTGAATTGGCTAACGTTCTCAATGGTCTATTTTCCCTCTTTCTCATTGAACATGTTAAAATCAGAGACATCGATCTTTCGGGGAAGGGAAAATTTCTTTGCCATCCAATTTAGGTATGACCTTCGGTAGTAAGAGGCTCCCAATGGCCGAACTTGGTCTCCATAAGCTCTCTCAACATCCTCAACTAAAGCGTTATGGTCAATGCCTTTAGGGCCTTCTACCACTCTCCCCGCGGCTATTCTTGCCTCAGTGACTTGCGTGGTGTAGGGAGTGTGGTAAATAATCTCCTCGTCGTTGTAGGGGACCAGGCAGACATAGTGACCTCGAGGGCGAGCCTGCCCCCAAGTGTCATCCTTATTTGGGTGGTTTGTATTTGCACTGCTTAGGCCTGAAATGGAAAGTCTTGGCCATCAACGAGGACTGGTGGACGTGATGAGCTCCTAACAAAGATGGTGATGGGAAATCATCTCAGGTAGAGATCCCATCCTTGAGGCTCGACACACTGCTAGACTAGGATCTTGTCAACCTAAGGGGCGGTAACGGGTCCCTTAGGGAGGAGGGTCCCCATTGGGTAGTTTTTTTATATTATCAATGATATGTAATCTTCTACCTAGATGAGGTCGCCGCAGGTGGTGTCGAAGGACTCCTCTCTCCATGATTTTTCCTCTCAAAATCCATGGCTTCTCCAACTCCTTTACGTTTGGCTAGGTTGGTGTAATCTTTCACTATCGCCCCCAAAACTCCCTAGTGAGTTCTCCAAAGCCGTCCTCGATCTCATGAGGGACAATCGACAAGGGCAATGCAACTTCTGTTGTCTTCTCCGTGTTGCCTTCCTGATTGGTGAGTTCCTCAATCATCAATCTTAAATTGTAAATGATCTCCTTGGCCTCTGTGAACGAGATTTTGTCACCTTCTGGCGGAGTAGTCAAATGATCATCTTTAGTAGGCATGGTGATGCGTAGAATATTTTAACTAAAACTCAACCCAAGTGTAAGGTAGTCATCAAGTAATAAATATTGGTGAGTAACTAGGTCGTATCCACAAGGTAGGGGCAAATTTCACTAGATTAATTGATTTTGTAGAATAGATGATAAGAGAAAATATATGTATAAATATATAAGAAAAGTAAATTGCATAAAATGTTGAGATTTTGAGTATCAACTATCAACTAAGAAAGTAATTTAAAAATGGATGGAATGTGTTCAATAATTTTGGAGAATTGGGCCCTTAGTGTTGTCATCAACATTCAAATGTCCAATAGGATTAATTGTTCATGAAATCAATTTAATTAGTTATCCACACAAAATTTGTAGAATTCCATTTTTGGTCACCAACCACAAATTACATAGATTAATTAATGATCCAACTACTCCCTTTTTCAGTTCCCTAGTTGGCAAATTCTATTTATCCTTATTTCGGTTATTAAAGATAATATCATCAATTAATCAAAAGATAACTAAAGAAAACATGTATTCAATTAAAACATTCAAACATTCAAAATATTGAATCCAAAACCCTGGGTCTCCAAACTGGAATTTAGCTTAACATGTTCATAAAAATAATACAAAGTACAAATTTATAAACAATCTCATGATACCAGATTTAAACTCGGTTGCTCCGTCGAATTTTAGCATATCTCTTGACTGGGCCTTGATTTTCCTTTATAGTATTGTCTTCCTCTGTCCAAAGCTTGGTGTTAAAATTTATAAATGAATTCTGCATAAAAATCAACATAAGTTGTTCTTTTATACTTTCCCAAAAGTCTGCAGTCAAGTAGCCAAGCACCGACCCAATAAGGTCCACCGCGGTCCTCATAAGGGCATTTTCTACGGGAAGATTGATGTGAAAAGTTTTAAGTACATCTAGAAAATTGATAAAAGACTTATATGAGGGCTTAGCTTGAACTTGGAAAGGATACGAAATGATTGGAGGAGGAATGTTGGCAATAGAAGTTGGTTCAGAGTCTGGTTTGATATTAGCTTAGTGCACATGCTCAGGGGCACGGTCCTCCCCAGCCGCAGATGGGACCTTGCGACCCTTTACTTGAGATTGTTTAGTAACCGCAGTCAGGGGGCAATAGTCCCAAGAGACCGTGCAAGGATCTTGCAATTGGCCAAGTGAGATAGTTCAGTAACCATGGCCCGAAATGTGGTCCTGGGGGGCCGCATGAGGATCGCGCGATCTTAATTCAAAGATTCCTGCAGAACTGTGTTGACGTGAGTTCTAACTATTGTTTCTCTTTTCTTGTCCCTAATACTTGTATAGTAGTGCAATGGCCTCATGGGTTATTTTCGGTGTGTGCCGGTAATGCTCCAACTGACCTCTAAGTGGTATTCTCAGTTAGTTGCCCTACTTACTACTCTGAATTTTACAATCCTACATTGATATTTTGAATAGTAACATCCGTCCTATTCATGAATTCATTGAATTGTCTGGTGGACTCTAATTGATTGCTCACCAACTTCCTCACCATATCTTATAGCTCTCCTAGACCATCTTGCGGAGGCGGATTCAAAAAGTAGGGCTTTTGATAACTTTAAGACGGTCCACCATATTGATTCTGTAAAAAATTAATTGTTGTTGGATCCTTGACAAAGGCATTGGGGCACTTCTAAGTAAAGTGAGTCCCTGAGTAATATGTGCATGAGATCATTGCGGTTATTTGTTCTTTGGGCGACGACAGTGGCTTGATGCTGGGATCGGCATGTAGTACTTCTAACTTTGACAACCAGGCTAGCACCATGTCTAGCTTGGCATCCTACAATGTGATTGTGCTAGCCTGATAGCACCCTTTCGTCAACGCCACTCATTCTCTCGATCCCCATAACTCTACATCTTCTACCAAGGCATCCAGAATATGCCTTGCTTCAATGGGTGCCTCTCCCATAAACGCTCCTTCAGGAGATGCATTCAACCACTTTCTAGACTGATGTTTAAGGTCCTTGTAGAAAGTCTGTAGCTGCGTAGGTGATACGGGGAAAAATCCACCTATCTTTTCATATGATTTCGCAAGAAAAGGCCATTGCGAGCATTCAAAGATACACCTGGATTAAGTTAGTTTACTCTCTTTTTGCTTATCTCGCTCGCCCCTCACTTGGGGCGAAGTTCTCACACTTTTTGGTAAAGTTTTGCAGAAATTATTCTAAGGTAGGAGGCATTCGCTAGCGAACCTGTTGGAATTCGAAGAGTTGTTGAATCTCGCCACCTACAAGTCTGACACAACTGTCTTCTTTTTGACATCTCATGGTAATCATTTCAGCCACCCAATCCAACCATGGATAGCCTTCAGAAGACATGCAGCTCAAGGGACATCTGGCCACTCATCATGATTAGGTTTTTCCCTACGCTATAAATGCAGACTAATTTGCATTAAAGATGAGACAATCATCAAGGAGGAGACTCCATACATGCACGAAGGATCGAGAAATTCATCTTCACCCCATCTTAAAACATTTTTTTTATAGAATGTGATTGCTCTTTTATGCACTTTTATTTTTGTAAGACATTGATGTTACTCTAATCAACAAATTTTCCTTTGCATTAAATCACTTTTATTATGAACTTTTATTTCCTTCAATCAATTTTATCCATTGCATTAAATTTGATTTCTTGACAAACGACCCTATTGATGACTCACTGTTGTTCCCAAGGGGTAATGTTCAATCATTCAAAAGCATTTAAAGCATTCTTAAATTCCCGCATACTGCATTCATCATGATTTCCTCAATTGTAGCATTCACTTCTGTTAAGTTTAGTATGAACAGTTGATTTAATAGAAGTGGCCTCCAGAGTAGTCAATGGTACATAGAGTAAGAAATGAATGTTTGAGTGTTAAATGCTTTACACTTTCCCTGAGATAAGACTCATTTGATACATGCTAATTTGCACAGAGATCTGGAATAAGGCATTGAGACTATCCATTCTACAGATACGACCGAACATCTATCTCTTAGGAAAGGTAAGCGTAACACCAAACTAGTCATGTTTGAGAACAAGTCCCCTTATCAGCGAGAGTTGAAGGGAGCTTTAAGCGAAAGAGAGAGGAAATCAGTGAGGTTTGCATTCGCATTTCTACTCTAGGAACCTAAGATACACTATGGGGAGCCACTTCGTCTGTATTTATTAAGTTTTTTTCTACAGCAACCAATCTTCGCTAACAACGAACTTTCTCTCATGAACTTCATTCGCCGAATACTCTTAACACTTCAACTGACAAATGATTAGTATTCACTCACCATTCTCCGTGTTCGATCTGGGACTCACCAGTTAAAGAGGATAAACTTTAAGGCTATACTACCCATGAACCGTGCGTTTGCAGAAAAATCACCATTGGCAAAAAAGAGAAGAGATAAAAAGGTGGTCAAGCTTTTTGGTGCCGTTGTCGGGGAATGTCTGAGATTGCAAACAAGTGTCCTTTGGACATTGAAATGTCTAAGATTAGCATGCCATTTAATTTTAATCATTTAACCCTTTTCTAATTTGTTATTATTTTATGCCCAGGAATACAGTTGAACTTATATCGCCTGATCCAGAATCAGAGCGATCATTTCGTCAGCGCCTACATCAAGCGAAAAGCCATCCTGTTCCAGGCATACCCAACAATAATCCACCAAATTTCATGGCAAACCCACCAAACAACCATGATGGGAATCTAAACCTTGTGCAAATTCTTACAACAATGCAGCAGCCGATGCAACTGTTGGAAGACCGTGTGGAAGTTATAGTTAGGCAATAAGAGAATTTCAAGCTCGCTCCTCTGCCCAGAGTGTGTATGGGGGCAAAGGCAATGAGATCGACCCACCAGTTGCGGATAATGAAAATGGGATTGGCGAACACTTCATAGCAAACCCTGCTCGCAATTAGCGAGCGAGGCACGTCCCCTATGATGAGGAAAACGACACCCCCATAGCTAAGAATTTAGGACTGCAGATTGATCCTTCCATCGTCAAAGTCGAGCAGCTATGGATCGAGCGAAGATCTTATAAATTCAAGCCAAGCTTTCTACAGCTGATAGAGCGAAACCTTTCTACGGGCGACCATCAGAAAAGCCCTATGAACACATCATCCAGTTCCTGCAGAGTTGTGGATCAGTCGAACTAAACGACATCTGAGAAAGCGAGAAATGAGTCCAGCTTTTCCCTTTCTCAGTGGAAGTAAAAGCTATTACATGGTTTTCTAGACAGAAAAATATTCAAGGCTGGGAGGACTTGCTTCACAGGTTTCTAGCGCAGTACATGCTCCTATCTAAGATCCTTGAGCAGCAAGAGGCTATTACTCACTTCGCCATCTGCGAAGGCGAAGACCTATACGAAGTTTGGGAAAGATACAAGCAACTCCTGAAGGGTTGTTCGAACCACAATGTTAGCCCATGTAGCCAGATCCACATTTTCTACAATGGTATTTCAGACTCGATCAAGGATATGTTAGATGCAGCTGTTGGAAGCTCACTTCTTGAAATTACTCCGCTAGAAGCCAGAGCAAAAATTGAAAAAATGGCCCAATACCGTGCCAAGAGATCTAAAGCAAAGTCTAGGGCAAAGGGATGCCAAGGTTTGTATGAGGTAAGCCCAAAAGTAGCACAAGACGCAAAGCTCGATTTCATCCAGTAGTAGATCAGAGAAACTGGAATAACTATTCGTAAGCAACAACACTCCATGGAAGGAGGATCCTGAGCTTCTGTGGTTGAAGCAACCACCACCGATGCGTCAACAAAGCAAGAATACGACGAAGATCATCCAACTGCTCAATGTCCAGAAAGCAAATCCAAGGAGATGAACTTTGTTGGACAGAAACGTTTTGGTGAACAAAGTAACAACGAACAGCGAAGGGAAATCTACAAGCCACCAAACCAATGTTACCAAAATCAACAACCACAGCAAAACCAACAAGTTCAAACCCAGCGACCCCAGATACAGAACCAAAACCAATATCAGCAGTAAGTATACCAATCACCTTAGCCAACTTCATACCCCCAGAAAACCCACAACAACAATTTCAGGTTCAACCTTGGTTTCAACCCCGAACCCAAACTCACTACCAACCTCGCCTGCAATGGCCACCAAGACAACCTCAACATGAGAGCTTAGAGGATCTTCTTAAGAAAAACATCATTGGACAACAAGAGTTCCAGAAGACTACCTAGGCAGCCCTACAATCCCTTGGGCGATAGATTGGACAAGTAGCTGAAAAGGTTAAGGAATGCCAACTAGGCACCTTACTAGCAACAATGGACAAGAACCCTAGGGAGGAGTGCATTGCCGTACGTGTGCAGGCTGTCACCCTAAGAAACTCCAAATCCTACCCTCCACCCAAGATGCGAGGCAAAAACCAGGATCCAGAAAAGGAAGGAGAAGCAGGGTGTTCCACCAACCAGCAGTCTGAGGAACCCGAGGTCACTTAAACATGCAGACAAAAAGATGAGCAATAAGTGACCATTGAACCTCTCATCGAGATACTAGGACGAATTCCTTACCCAAAAAGGTTGGTGAAGAAAAGAGAGGACAAAGCGTTTGAAAAATTCTTGGAGGTTTTCAGAAAAATAGAAGTGAGCATGTAACGCCCTCACCTTCCCAGTGGGTGCACCACGCCGTACTAGCTAACCTAAACTAGTGGCCAGTTAATTTAGGGTCACCAGTTCAAGGCATATATGACTTAAACCACATAGACAAGCAAATCATATACCGTTCCTAATTCTCAATTAGGTATATTCGGATAAGGAAAGCAGTAAACCACAAATATTATAAAGCTAAGTTCACATTATCAAAGACACACCAGTCAAAATACATAAGTAACATTACATTCCCACCACCTATGAACGGAACTACTAAACAGAAAACAAGCAACAATCATGATACACAAAACAGACCTTATCTACAGTCCGCTCGCCCAATCCTAGATGTCTACGCATGGCTATCGTTTGTACTTGAAAGACATGCATACATATATGGGGATCAGCATACGCTGAGCAAGGGATCCCCCAATAATACAGGGAGTCATAACAATAAAAACATAAGGAAAACGACACTGTTAACCAATTCACTCATCCCATACCAGGCGTTCGGTTAACAGTTGGTAAATAATGCAATGTGAATGATGCATGAGTCCTAACGTCCACCTATCTATCATAAATGCAACACATACGTGCTTGGCACATCTATCCTAAAGGAGTTCGTTCTCGGCTCGCTCAAGACCCTTCTCGTATACCAGGGCATCATCGCGTCACTAGCACAGGGGACCTCGTCCCAATGACCAACTTACACACTGGACCACGTGTCCCACACAAGGACTGAACACATGTGCACATAAGTTAGTAGTCATACCACAAATACCGAAAATCCACTCTAAGGGTTTATCAACTCACACGTCAATGGTCAGTCAGAGCTCACAGTTATGCCAAAGAGATGCACACA
>MAYD01772343.1:0-15191 GCA_001909325.1 Ruellia speciosa
ACATTATGTGGTTATGTGATTTGTCGATACTGCCTTGTACTGGTGAGCCTAAGTTAGCTGGCCACTAGTTTAGGTTAGCCAGTATGGCAGGGCGCAACCGCTGGAAGGCGGGGGCGTTACAGCATACACAACATATAAATCCATGCACACATAGATATACATAATGTTCCTAGTCGGGAATATCTTTATATATATTATCCAATTGGTTTAAAATCATTCTATGAATGCAACCTATTGAAGCCAGACAAGGAATCTATGCATCTTAAAATATGCATAAAACTCTGGAAGCCAAATCATAAATGCATCCAACCGCATGGCAATCACAATTTAAAATACCAATCATGATGCAACCAATAGATGCTAGACATGCTTAAACCTTGATTGTGATTATGCCCAACAATACGCTTATCATAGACAAAACACGTAATTAAGAGTAAATATAGTGATTTGTAACAGCGAGAGGCTCCACCGACAATCCCACTGAACAAATAATGGAAGGCAACAAACTTAGGTGTAATGCAGATGGAATCACCTAATCAACGTGCATGGCACACAAAGCAGTCTAAATATAAGTTGTGAAGGACATTCTTGCAATTGTCCATATGCTCAACCAACAGATGAGTCGTTGAATATGCTAGCCCACTATCACTAATGGGTGAATTTAGGGAGACATCATAGTCTTATGCAATGTGGAACACCCTGTAGTTACATCTAGTTTCACCTCTTCTATTCTTAAATTACCGGCAAACCTTCTTTAAAGGAGCGACTCTGAGGTGTAGAACATAATAATACATAGGAAGTAAAACCTCCTTGGTGGACTTTCAAGCCTATGGCGATCAACCCATAGTTTTGAGGGTCATCACTCTATCCTTCACTTTACGTGATTATCCATTTTTAATGCTGATGCATTAATGCCTATCAATCGATCGTCGATTAATTATTTTTTTTAGTTCCACAAATCAACTCGGGACAAGAAATAGGGATCACTTGCCCGACATTAAATGGCTTAGTAATTGCTATGCGATACTATATTAGAGAATATAGGTTCATTGAATGCACGTGACACATAATTCACATAGGTGTATTCAAATGCACAAATAAACAATCAGATAAATATAACCTTTTACTCGAATTTGAATGACATGTATTTATTTAAGTAAACATCCTATGCCAATAATACATATCACAGGTCCTTGATATGTCCTAAGGTCACGTTGTGCAACTTATAGTTGCGCAAGTGTCGTGTTTTTTTACCATTATCGGTAGTCTTCACAAATCTTTACTCTAACGGCAATTACTTCAAGTCTTCATTTTGACTTGTATTCAGGTATCCTATACCACAAATAGGAATAAATTAATTATCCATATCTTATTTAGTCACTAAAACTTAAACAAATAAAAGTTGTCTATTGGATAATTTTCACAATGTTCCAAAAGTCCTCAAATACCCATTAATTCTAAGTGTTAACATTCAACACTTGTTGAAATCTTTATCCATTAAGAGCAAGGGTTTCCATTAGAAATCGGTTTTCCTAAAATCAACCCAAAATCAATAATATGGGTTTTACAACCCAAAACCTTATATTAATTAAGTCTTCAAACTTAATTAACTCCAAATACTTCAATAAATCAAAACCCACAAATTTCCAAGAACAAGGCCACGATTTGGGGCTTCCAACAACAAAATCTAGAACTTCAAATCCAAGCCCAAAATTGAGTTCATTGGGTTCCAAAGCCATAATATTGTAATGCCCTGATTCTCATAAACCGGCCACGTCACCGCCACACCTAACTTACCACAGAATCTACCCTAAATCACATAGTAAGCTCAGTGCTCAGGCTCCTATTTAACTTGTCCTATCAGAGTACGTTGGATTTCAGGAAACAAGGTCCCCTCTGATCGCAGCTAATCCTACTCGGGATAAAATAAAACACATAGAACAAAAACACAACTTATATAAAAGTTATTACAATTTATAGTGTCAAGAGGTGTCCCACACCGGGACTCGGCCACTTAATACAAGCCGATTTCAAATAAATTACAGAAAAGTTAAAAGGGAAAAGTCTTGATCAACACCTGCAATCAAAGGCAAGGTTAGGACGAGATACAAACAACAATGTTCACTGTCCTCACAAAATCCACCGGGTGATAACCCGAACCCCTAGATCAATTGGCCGAAGGTACGTCCTCCCGGCAATCAGCCACACCTGAGATGCGAAATAAAGCATCATTAGTCGTGAGACTAAGTATGGAAGCATACACGCAACGAGTTTTGAAAACCACACGCCATGGGACACCAAGGACAATATATCCATAAATATTGGCCCTGGGTTCATTTAAAATTATGTAACAGACATAAGTTATAAACAATGCTATGCAATGCACAAGTTTCAAAAGCGCAAAGCAATGAGCAGTTTAAACCATGACTTTAAAATCATGCAACAAGCAACACCGAACCCCTGAGCGTAGGAGTCAAGGTGCTATACGTATCTTTACTTGGAACTGCTAGCCAAGCCTCTATACGTATAGTTAATGCCGGTCTCGCAAGCTGTCGATCTGTGGCACAACTCAGGACGTCATCATGTTGCGTGTCTTACTGGTGACAGCTAAGACAACCCCCACTTAGTGTGCTCCACAAATCCAGAAAACCAAGCATTCACAGAGTGGATTAAAATAATTTCTATCTCCGCGAACCAAAGTCCAGTGCAGATGGATTCACCCAATCAAACAATAGAACAATGGCAGCATCGACAGGAATGAGAGGGAACTACTTATCCATAGTTCTCGCTTCTCGAAATAAAGTAAGGGGGACAGATTAGTCCACTTGGCGCACTTCGAGATGACTGCTTGCCCTTACCTCATCTATTCTCAAATTACCGGCAAACCTCATGTGGGGGGAGCTACCCCCGATGAGTAGAACAGGGTTCCTAGGAAATAAATACCCTAGTGCAATTCGGTTTAAGGTGATCAATCCAAAAGCAAACCAACATGATCCACTCTTAATTCCACTTTACGTATTTACGTCTTTTAATGCGATGTATTAATAGTAATTAAGTCGTCATTAATTACTCTTGGTATTTGCCAAATCCAACGCGATACAATAATATAAGAATCACTTGATTGTTAATTGGTAGGCTTAGTGTTTTGCATGCGATGCTGTATTTGGATAAGAGTCTTGAATGCATATGCCAAGCAAGGCACGTAAACCACATAATAAGACAATCAGAGGGAAAGGAATGATTACATTCTCACAATAAATTAAACAATGGGATATAAACAAAGCAACAGTAAATCACATAATTAAAAGGATTTATGCCATGCAATTAATTTAAATTATCCGACAGAATTAAACTCGGTACTTTCATAAATTAAGTGGGTCTTATGAATGCCCAATATATGTTTCCATACCTTAATCAACAATCTTGAATGATAACGACAAACACGCGCTCTTAACGATCGCTAACGAACGGGTCACCTATGAGGCAAAAGAATCCTAATTAATTACCCTTCCAATGGGTCTTTAAAGACTTAGGCAATTTATAGCAAATTGTCTATGGATAATTAAAATTTAAAATTGGATACATTTCTTAATTATGTTCCAATTCTCAAGTCCCCCAATTAAGTTTCAATATCACAATTTGAGCCCAAGTCCCCAATTTTTCATAAATTGCCATTTGGTCCCAACTTGGAAATTTTATTACAACAAGGTCTTGTCAAATTTCCCAACAATTCCCAAGCATCAGCTCATGTCCAAAGTTCTTAATTTCCCAACTCAAACCAATCCATCATCCAATTTCTCAAACCAAAATTCCAAGTCCAACAATACCACATTTTAATTCCTTTAAGTTCTGAACTCAAAACCATCCACAATTCTTTAATCCCCATTTCTCAAAATCTACTTTTCTTAGATTTTAGGGGCTGTGAACAATAACTTTTTCCCCAAAAATCCAAATCGAAATTCTAAACCGAACAAAGTGATCATCTTTACGAGAGGATTTAGAATTTACCAATGGAGTGCAAAAATTCCCCTTGGAGATGAAGGAATTTGAGCATGCAAGTTTTCGGACTTTGAGGAGAAAAATTCTGGGGATGATTCTGAGGTTGAAGGAGATGGAGAATGAAGTGAAGTGGTAGAATTCCACTAAGTGTGGGTATTTATACCCATGCAATTGAGTGGAGAAAGCTAGACTTGATGAAATTGGTTTTTAGTTTTCACAGTCCAATTTTGCTAAACCAATTCTCCCGAAACCCACTTTCTGTCGATGTTTCGTAGTCTAGAACTGGATGTGTCAAGATTTTTGCTCTGTGTTGAGTTGTTGTCGAGTGTCGAGTTCTGAGTGTCGAGATTGTCGGGTTTTTAGTTTTGAAGCGTGTCGTGTTTTGAGTTTCTGACGTCGTGTTTTGTATTCAAGAAGTGGAGGTGTTGAGTTTTCCATTCAGCTACATCGAGTTTTTAGTTTTCAGGTGTGTCATGTTTTTTGATTTGCTGTGTCGGGTTTTGTGTTTTTAATTTAGCTGTGTGTCGTGTTTTTTGATCTGAAAAACTCGACACAAAAATTAAAACACCCGACACAATTAAATCAACCAGCTGAAGTAGACCTGTCCGGGCCCACATGCTATGTCCCGCAGTTTCAGTCGGTCTCGAGTTTTTTGATTTTAGGCGTGTCATGTTTTTTTAATATGTGTGTCGTATTTTTTAATACGTGTGTCGTGTTTTTAAAAACAAAAAACCTGACACACTGAAAACAAAAACCCGACACACTAAATTAAAATAAAACAACCAACGCCCATACCTTAGCGAGACTTCTGCTCACTGTCGAGCGTCGAGTGCCCTCCTGTCGACCTTCCCCACCTCGAAGTCTCGACATGCACCTTGACACCTCGACTCCAACCCTACTCAACCACGACCACACCTCGCCAACCACGGCAACACCTTCCAGATTTCGACAGTGGCTTCGAAACTTCGACACTCTTCGACATTAGGCCTTCTACCCCCTGTTCATCACTTTTTGAGTTTCATGTTGGACCATACCTTATATAATTAGCTTCCTCTAATTATTTTCTTGGCTCGAATATTCACGAGATGAATTTTCTTATTTTTCTTTCTTGATTTTTCCTCCGGGGATGGTTCTTTCGATTTATGAAACCTTCCATTTTCATAAATCATTTTCCTGGAGATTTCCCACGATCAACATGTTTCCGGTTGCAAACCCAGACTATGTCCGATCTCCCTGTTGGTTCGATTTTATTTTATTTTCGCACTTCAAAAATTAATTATTTCCTATAATTAATTCGTGAAAAATTCATACTGAATTTCAAGGATCCTTAATTAATCTGGTTTAATCCAAATTAATTATCTCTTATAATACTGAGTATTACAAATATAATTAAGATTTAGTCTCAAAGAGTTCAAATCTAACAAACTCATCTCTAAAAAATTTCAAATTAGCTGTAAATAGTAACTATGCTCAAAATGGGTGAAATCCAAATATTAATCCTATCAAAATACTTACCTTGGGAGGGGGGACAAGAATCCAAACTGATTTTTAAAATGACTGATGTTTCTTGGACTTGAGCTCAAAAGAGCATTAATGGAGAAGGAGAATAAACGTGGCTAGTAGGTGGAGAGAAGTAAATGAGAAGAGTCTTCAACACATGGCTTAAATAGATACAATTAAAATTTGGAAGTTATTCCGAAGTTACTTTGAAATTCCGAAGTTGATTATGAAGTTCTTAAGTTTGAAATTCTGAAGGTATTTTCTGAAATTTCCTAGTTCCTTGGAACTTCGGAATCCTTATCTCCATAATGATTTTGACTATGTTTTCTTCACGAAAAATGTTCCTTTGGACACCATACATCCATGCATGAAGGTATTTAGAAGTGTTGGGCTTGTTTCTCTTGGTTTTTGAAATTAGGGAGATTTTTTCGAAGTGCTGCACACTTTGGAACTTCAGAACTTCAAAACTCCGTAAAATCCCAAATTTCCCCATTTCTTAATTTTTATTTGTTGATACTTTTTATGAAAATTTTATATGTTGGATATTTTTAGACTTCATTCCTCGAGATATAAATTTTTGTTTTATAAGATCTTCAATTCTCAACGCTTCTCGATTGGGCTTGACTGTTATTCTTCCTTTGGCCCATTTATTTGATCTCATACGAGTTTTCTCTATTGGGCCCAAAAATAAATTTCGTCCATGCCAATACTTTAATTTACTATTAAATTCTCTAATTGGGCATTTGAATTTATTTTTCTCTCCTGGCCCAATATTTTAATCTCTTGTTAAATTATTCTACTTGGGCCCAATATTTTTTTTTCTTCATGGCTTGTTGAATTACTCTATATTTAGCTTCTTGAATCCAGATAAATTTATGTTTTGATTCAAATTTTCATTAATAAATTAATTATCTTCAATAATTAATTCATGAATAATTTTACATTTTTTCCAAAAAGGTTCATCTGATTTAATCCGAATATTGCGATTCAGTAATACTAGGTATTATAATCATACTCACTCGGGTTAAGTTCATCCTCAAAATTCATAAGTCTCAGTTGAAGTAAGTTCAAGTCAAAGTCTCACTAGGGTGCTGCTCTAACTGGAGCAGTCTAACCCTAGCGACTCAATCTAAATTGCTGTCTACAAGCTAACACCAAAGTAAGTAAACAATCACCATGACCCCGACCCGACAAGCGTCATAAATTACATTACTCATCCAGGGTTCAATCAACGGCTATTATGTACCTTCCTGGGTCTTTAAAAAACTAACAACCAATCTTTAAGATAATGTCATTCATGCATGTCTTTATGCGTTACCTCGACGTACCTTTACACACATAAAAATCCTTAACATGCCTTTATACGTTACACAGATGTATCTTTACATGTTTACTTTAAAATTCATACAATTTTGAAACTATGCATTTTTTAAATACAGTTGAATGATTCGCCTATGTGGCTCACTCATTCCTTTAAAATCGTTTTTGAAAGGAAAATATAGCATGTTGTGAATGCATATGAACATAATGCACAAACAAGGCACACACATACACATAGAGGAAAACAACTAGGTCTCACTAGAAACAAATTACGAAGGATCCAACACAAAGTACATCTAGTACAACAGGTATCTAGTCAATCCTCAAACAACCATGGGTACTTGGCTCGAATCTCTGACTCTAACTCCCAAGAGGAATCTTCCTGCTCATGTCGGGACCATTGAACTCTGACAAGTCGGACTTCGGTATTCCCAGTGGTTCGTATCTTCGAATCCACTATCTTAACTGGGTGTTCTTTATATATGAGGCTCTCATCTAGTTCCACTTCTTCAGGCTCTAATATGTGTGTCAGATCTACCACATACTTCCTCAGTTGTGATATGTGAAACACATTATGCATGTTTCCCAGTTCATTTGGAACTTCAAATCAGTAGGCTACCTCGCCAACTTCATTGATTATTTCGTAAGGTCTGACGTACCTTGCGCTCAACTTGCCTCATACTCTAAACCTCCTCACACCTTTCATTAGTGACACTTTAAGAAAGGCCCATTCATTGACTTCGAACTTCATTTCCCTACAAGCTAAATCTGCATAGCTCTTTTATCGATCTTGGGCTGCTTTCATCCGAGCTTGGATCAGCCTCACTTGATCCGTCAGCTCCTGAATATGCTGAAGCCCTAAAACGATTCTATCACTTGGGTCATTCTAGTTCAATGGAGTTATACAACATCTCCCGTACAAAGCTTTCAAAGGTACCATGCTTATACTCACATGGTAACTGTTACTGTAGAACTCGACTAATCGAAGTCTATCCTCCCAACTTCCTTGAAAATCGAGCATGCAAGGTTGCAACATATCTTCTACAGTTTGAATAGTTCACTTCGTTTGACCATTAGTAGTCGGATGGAAAGCCGAGCTCATCTTGATCTTCGTGCCTAATGCCTCTTGTGTACATTTCCAAACTATAGACTGATATCGAGAATCTCTATCCAATATGATCTCCTTCAGAGTTCTGAATCAGATCACTATATGTTCAACATATAACTCTGAGAGCTTTTTGGAAGTTCAAGTCTCTTTGACCGGTATGAACACTGCCAATTTTGTCAATCTGTCTACGATAACCTAAATTGAGTCCTTTACTGATCTCGTTCATGGTGAGCTCATCATGAAATCTATGGAGATTGATTCCCACTTCCGCCGTGGAATCTCCAAATGCTAAACTAGACCATCAGTCTCCTGTGTTCAATCTTTACCTTTTGACAAGTTAGATATCTTGCCACATACTTAGCAATTTCCCTCTTCATTCTAGGCCACCAGAAGCTCTGTTTCAAAACCTTATACAATTTGACTCTTTCTGGATGGACTGAATATGGTGTTTTGTGAACTTTATCAAGGATAGTGCATTTCAGCCCTTCACACTGATGGGGATCCTTTAAATCTGAGGCTGACGTCCTCGTGAATTGCAAATTCAAACGTTTACTCACCCTTCAGTACCTTTTCTCTGAACTCGGCAAACCTCTCATCCCAACCTACTTCTGCTTCTGTATAATCTCTTCGAAAACTGTAGGACTGATAATTAAGAGTCCAACCTCACACTAATTCCTCCGTAATCCATGATCTCAATGTTCATCCGTCAGAATTATTTACACAACTTATCCCGGAGGACAAAGGAGTTTGCAGTGTGTTCTTGCTTTCAAGTCAATGCAATGGCCACCACATTGGCCCTACATTCATGGTACTGAATGTCACAGTCATAATCCTTGACTAGTTCCATCCATCTTCTCTACCTAAAATTCAGTTTATCTTGCGAGAAAATATATTTCAGGTTTTGATGATCTGTGTAGATTTGGCTCTTCACCCTATACAGAGAGTATCTCCATATCTTCAGAGCGTGAATAACTACAACCATCTCTGGATCATAAGTGGGGTAATTCTCTTCATTCTTCTTCAATTTCTGTGAGGCATAAGCAATCACCCTTCTATACATTAATATGCAACCTATGTCATTTTTCAGGCCATCTGTTTAGATGTCAAAATCTTCATCGTCAGTGGGCAACGTTAACACTGGAGCGGTGGTTAACTTCTCTTTCAGTTCTTGGAATGCCTTTTGTAACACCCCGATCTTCCCTATCGGACGATGTGTTACCGCCACTCCTAACTTACCTCGGGTTCTACGGCCTAACCCTTAGTAAGCTCGATGCTCAGGCTAACCATATCATCTAATCCTATCAGAGTACGCTGGATTTCAGGAAACTGGTCCCCTCTAATCACAGCTCACCGTGTTAAAACATTTAGTCACCCAAAACATGCAAAACAAGATCTATATCCTACTACAGATCAAGAGTCAAGAGTTTACAAGCTCAAAATGTAAGTCATGTCCCACGTCCGGGACTCGACCACTTAATACAAGCCGATAAACAAAATGACAAGAGGATAAAGAGTTCAGACATACATAGGTAACTGAAATGCATCGCACACTAATAGTTAAACAACTATGTCCACTCGTCCTCACCAAAATCCCAAAGGCAATGCCTTACCCGCGTGATGAGTGACCGGGAGGTACGCCCTCCGGACACTTGGTACCTGTATGTGTCAAGCACAGTTAGTTGAAAGACTAAGTACGGAACATACACACGGTAAACAAATGCATAAACCATATACAACATGATCCACGTCGAGGGCATCTCCAATATACACTCAACGGGTTTCAAATTCTTTTCATGCGGCAAAACACAATGCAGCACAAATTCACAACTGTAGGCTCAACATCACAAACAGTTAACACATAGACAATCATAGAGTAAACAACGACCGGGATAACTTAAACAACGGGGGGTTCCACAGACAGGCCCATTGTCAAGTACAGAATATGCTTGGGCACGGACGACTGGAATCACCCTTATCCGACACGTACACCAAAGCATTGAAGTGTAAATAGAGATATAATGGGGTTATCCAATGCACGACTGAACGGAACACTGAATACCTTAATCTACTACCACGGTGGAGTGAAATTTAGGAGATCATTATAGCTACCAAATGACGCGAATCACCCCCACGTTACAGCTAGAACTCCCTCATCTAATCTTAAATTACCGGTAAACCTCCACGAGGTGCAAATCTCGAGAGTAGACTAGGACAATTTTAATGCGAAAAGCAAGCTTCACGCGGGTGGACTTTACCCCTATGGCGATCAACCCAGAGGGTAGTTGGTTGTCACTCTATCTTTCACTTTACGTGATTATCCGTATTAATGAGATGATTAATCGTCATTAAATTATCAAGTGATGTTCGCTTTTTGATATGCTTTTATGTCGGCCCGAGACAAGGAATAATCGTCGCTTACTCAGTCTCCAACCGACTTTATCAGATTACATGCGATTCCGGTTACAGGCGAGGTTCATTTAATGCAAATGACATGCCAGGCACATAAATCACATATACCAGATAATTCAGGCAATCATAATAATAATAACAAGGTACAGATCATGGCATAATAAGAAGGAAATAAATACGTCACGTAAAAATATTACTAGACTTAATCATCCTAAGTCATATGCCACAGACGGGTCTTATGGTTGCCCAGTGCAGTCCGTACCGTTATCAACAATCTTCTGTATCTTCACTAGATAATTCTAGAATTCTGATACCAATTCCTGACTGACGATGCGGCACCGATAAATCTAAAATTCGCAACAATCTGAATTAATTACCCCTGGTAATTAATAAATTCCAAGACCACTTTAATTAATTTCAAATTAATTTAAGAGTCCACTATTTTTCTTGCAAGACCTCTTCAAGATTTAATTTCCCATGCATCCATGTGTCATCACCCATATTATTTCTTTATTAAAAGAAATAAGGCAATTTTAATATCACAAGTGAGAGGAGTTGGTGGTGATTTTGTCAACAAATACACTCAATATCCACCTTTCCTCCCGGTTTCGTGGATCTACTTTGACTAAAGAATTCCTTAACTCAATTGTCTTGCAAGATCAAACGGGCCTTCATCCAATAATGGTTGAAGATCAAATATGAACATTATGAACACCCAAGAACAAGACGAACATTCAATATATCTTAAGTCCATAATTTCTGTCTTGAATCGGCTATTCACTTACCATAATTTCAGATTCAAAAACTCATCAAAATCATGACATTTAATCATTCCAAACATCATTCTGTAAACCCATGTCAATTCGGCCAATTTTCAGATTCAACGTTCAAGTTCAAAATCACAACGACCATGAGATTTTCTCACCTTATCAAGAGAACTTAGTTGTGGACTGATTTCCAACAAGAAAACCCGAACTGTTGCTGCAATCTGTAAGAACAAGCACCAGCTGTTCATGCACCAAAAATCCAAACTCAAAGAATGAGAAATCCATTCGGTACCATGAGCTTACCTCGTCACAAGGATTCCAATTCTGAAATTATCTTTAAAATCTGACCACGATTTGTCAAGAAACTGGCAGATAATATTTTCTGAACTTTTGAGGGTTTTTGGTAGTGATAATACTTGATGAAGATGAAGATGATGTGAATGAATAATTGGCTAAGTCCTTTATTTATAGGCCAAGACAGCCCATAAGTCAAGATGACTTTTTAATTTATCCATTTGCATGTTAAAAGACTGGGATTCCGCGTATTTGATCAAAATCAGACAACATGCATTCTGCCAACCCATGCTGCCAACTTTCTGTCTTAGGTTGCCTGAATTCCGAGTATTCTGCTTCATTTCCGTGACTTTAAGTAGCGGAAATCCACCAAGGTTGCGGAATTTTCCTCAAAGTCGAGGAATTTCTGCCAATTTCCTTTGCATGGAATTTTTTAAATTGCCTTACTTCAAATGATTCTGCCATTCTGCAACTATGCCCTAATTCCGCATATTACAAAGTCTCGGAATTCCATAAGGTCACGGAATTCTGCCAATGTCGCGGAAATCCTCCAGAGTTGCGGAATTTGTTCAATGTTGCGGAAATTGATCAATGTTGCGGAAATTCTTCAAAGTTGCGGAAATTCCCTTAAGGTTGCGGAATTCTTGCAAGGTCGTGGAAATGACTAACTTTGTCATATTTTCCTTTAACACTTGTTGATCCAATTCATGCAAGACTGGATCCATTCTGTCTTGATTTCGTACACATTGATCACTCCAATCTGAGCAAGACTGCTCCACCTGTTCTGAATCTCCAAGTGTCGCCCTAATTCATTTGGCCTTGGATCATTCGTTACTTTTAATTGGGCCGTGGGATTTATCAAGCCCACTAATTTCAAATCGGTTGGCCCAAATTATATTTTCCGCATACTTGAAATTAATTAGTTCCTATAATTAACTTCGCAAAAAAAATTTCCTCAAATTCTTGTAACATCCCGATTTTCGTAACCTGAAGATGTTACCGCCACACCTAACTTACCTCAGTTTCTACAGCCTAACCATCGGTAAGCTCGGTGCTCAGGCTAACTAAGTCTTCTAATCCTATTAGAGAGCGCCAGATTTCAGGAAGCGAGTCCCCTCTGATCACGGCTCAGCGTATTAAAACATGGACATGCAAGCGGAAATCTAAACTGATACCAAAACGAATCGAATAACAGGGAAGTCCCACGTCCGGGACATGGCTATTTAATACAAGCCATTTATCGAATAAAAGTACAGTGCGTGAAAGTAAATCACACAGATGCAACTTAAGGGTTCTAGTACTCTCGACTTACAACCCTTGAGGCGTTGCCTCGCCCAGTATGCACAACGGCCAGGGGTATATCCCCCAGCACTTCGTTACCTGCACGAACAAGCACAACTTAGTCGAAAAGACTAAGTACGGAACATACACAATAACAATGAACGTGAGTATGAGTCATGACGTGAAATCCACTTTGAGGTCATATCCACAATGCCCTCCAAGGGTTTTAAATACCTTTCATGCCGTGCAAGCCAAACGATATGCAAAACTGTAAAGCAACTACCCACTCAACAGTTAAGCATCACACAAGCCAAACGATATGCGTAACTATAAAGTAATAACCGACTAAACAGTTAAGCATCAGTCACGAATTAAACGATATGCGTAACTGCAAGTATTACTGACTTAAACAGTTAAGCATCAAACACAAACATATAGAGTGGTGAGAGACCAGAATGATTGGAACAACGGAAGCACCACCATGCTCCACGTTTCCCAAAGCTACGTATGCCAGGGCACGGTCGTATGGTATCACCCAACTCCGAACCGTACACCAAAGCATTGAAGCGTTCAAGGCTAAGGATTGGTTAGTTCCAACTGTGGTCTTACGTGCAGCACATCGCGTGCATGTTTACCATCCTAACCGACCCCTCTATCGAGGCTAAGGATTGATTGGTTCCGACTATGGCCTTATGTACAGCGCCCCGTATGTACGCTTGCCATCCCAACCGATCCCTCAATCGAGGCTAAGGATTGATTAGTTCCAACTGCGGCCGCACGTACAGCACCTCACGTGCACGCTTGCCATCCTAACCAATCCCTCAAGACTGAACTCAAATTACCGGTAAACCACAGCAAGGGAGCTACCCTCTTGTGTAGAACAGTGACATATGGAAAGTCGAAACTTCCCAGTTGGTGGACTTTCCTCTATGGCGATCAACCCAGAGGGTAATTTGGTCGTCACTCTATGTTTCACTTTACGTGATTATCCGGTTTAACGAGATGATTAATCGTCATTAAGTGATCACGTGTCCACTTTTTGATTCGCCTTTTTGCCGGCTCGAGACAAGGAATGGACATCACTTGCTCGGCGACCGACAGGCTTTATCCGGTTACATGCGATACCAGATTACATGCTAAGTTCATTTAATGCAAATGACAGAATAAGCACGTAATACACATTGGCACATAACAGATAAGTCAGGCAACAATCAATACGTAAATGCCAGTGAAGAAAGAAATAAATACATCATATATTTAAATTTCTAAACTTAAATTATAAAGATAATTCTAAGCCCTAGGCCATAGAGGGGTCTTATTGTTGCCCAGTGTAGTCCGTACCGTTATCTACAGTCTTCTGTAACCTTGACTGGAAAATCAGAAATCTGACACTGGTAGCTGACAGCAGTCTTGTCAGTGAGTATCTGCAACCCGGAATAAACTGACATTAATCCCTTGAGTCAATTATCCAACCCAAAAGCCTTTAATTTAATTGTTTGCCTAACAATTAAATTAAAATAATAATCCCTTTGATTATTATTATTTTTATTCCGTCGGGTTCAATTTATTTGGACTGCTCAGATGTTTCAAGTGAAGCATCTGATCGAGATCACTTGTCCATTCCTCTTATCATCACAGGAAACAAATAATTAATTTATTCCAAATTAATTAAGTGTCTCAATAATATTAATCCCATCATTAGGAATTAATTAGGTCCAAGAGTCCAATCCAAATCACAGCCCAAGCCCACTATATTTATTAATTAAATCTGCCAACGCCCAACTGATAGGCCCAACTCCATAACCGAACAAATCATTTAATTGATTAATTAATTGAGTTCAGGCCCAAGCCCAGTAAGCAATAACCAATTCTGTCAACCCAATTATTTAATTCAACCGGCCCAAGCCGTCTTTCCATCTGTCCGCATGAACTGAATCAATTAATTCTTATTCCACAGCCCATTACCAAGTCCAGCAGGTAACAACATGTAATGCCCCAATTCCCATAAACTGGAAACGGTACCGTCACACCTAACTTATCACGGAGTCTAATCCTAAACCCCACAATAAGCTTGGTTAAAGGCTAACAAATGACCTCATCCTATCAGAGTACGCTGGAGATTCCGGAACTAGGTCCCGTACGATCACAGCTCATGCTTGAATAAAACTGAAATACATAATGCAATAAGAGTAATTAAAAGTTATTACAGGCGGAAGTATTGAAGTACTTGTCCCACACCGGGACTCGGCCACTTAATACAAGCCGATAAAACAAATTACATCAGAGTTCAAAAGCAAAAGAAAAGTCTTCACATCATTCTTCTCCTGCAATCAAAAAGGGTTAGGACGAGGCATAAAACAAAGCGTTCACTCGTCCTCACAAAACTCATCAGGTGATAACCTGATCCCCTAAGAGCACTATGCCGGAGGTGCATCCTAGCGGCCATCAAAACGACCTGAGATGAATAATGAAGCATCATTAGTCGTGAGACTAAGTATGGAAGCGTACCCATC
>MAYD01772600.1:0-10256 GCA_001909325.1 Ruellia speciosa
TTGACCGATTAATAAATTAATCAACCGCTTAATTAATTAATTAACTCCCTAATTGTCCGTGAACATCTTTATTGTTCAAGTCTTTTAGACTAAATTATCCGGATAATTATTTAGGCTTCTGTTCTCTAAGCTCGCGGCATAGGATCTTTGTGATTGAATATTATTACGAGAAGACGTTATCAAGACTGTTGATAAATGTATGGTTTACATACTTTGGGCAACCATAAGACCCACCTAATTTTGAAGCACCGATTTTTATTCGGTCCGGTAAATTTAATATTGCCTTTAATTAAATTATATTCCGTCATTTATTCATTATTGTGTACCATTATTGTACCCTTTGTGATTAATCCGTGTTGGATTATTTGTGTGATTAATTGTCATACACTTCATAATATACCTCGCATGTAATTTGTTATCCGCATGAAAAATATTAAGCCTACCAAATAACGATCGAGGCGTACCCATAACCTTGTATCGATTTGGTCTTGGCAAATACTAAGATAAATTATACGGCTAATAATCACACCGTAATGCATTCTTTAAAATACGAAAAAACGTAAAGAGAAATTCAGAGTGGATCGGTTGGATGCTTTGGACTGATCACCCCAAGCTTGTTTTCGGGATTTAGAGTAAAGGAACCTCTCTACTTCCTTTGTTTCTGCCTTTCTACTCATCGGGGTTAGCTCCCCCAACATGAGGTTTACGTGTAATTTAAGAATAGGTTTAGTGTGTGAACTATTGAACTGTAGTTCCCCTCTTTTTATGTCGATTGAGACTACTTGAGTCATGTTGTGTTGAATGGGTGACCCCTTCCACTCATGCACCAATTTTTGAGATTGATTATTATTTTATCCACTCTAAGATGTCTTGATCCCCCTACTTGTGGAGCACGCTAAGTGGGGATTACCTGCGCTGTAGCCCGCGTGAGCACGCAACGGTAATGTCCTGAGTTGTGCCGCAACTAGTGTGTACGAGAGAGACATTAACCATACATACCAACGTTGGTCAGCAGTTCCAAATAGTTGTATGGCACCGCGTACCCGAAGTGACTGTGGACCCGGTGTTGCTTGTTGCATCATTCTGAAAGCATGATTTAAACTGCTCATCTAAGCTTTAAAGTCAAGCACTGCATTCCATCTTTACAACTGATTTTTGATGCATCATTTTAACTCGACCCCGAGGGTGGTATTATGGAGATATTACCTCGGCGTCTCATTATCACCTACTGCATTTAATATGGATGTGTGCATTTCATACTTAGTCTCACGACTAACGATGTTATTGTCGCATCTTCAGGTAGCGCAAACGTCCGTGAGGACATCCCTCCGGCGAATTAAGGGACGGGCCAATACCCGTAGGGTTGTAAGGTCGAGAGAACCTTTTGAGTATTATTCTCCCTATGTGATTTATTTATTCCCTCGAACCTTAATTAATTTATGCTTTCTAGTAAACGGCTTGTTCTGGCCGTGTCTCGGATGAGACTTTTAAAATTCGTACTCGTAGTTGTAATCAACCCTTTTAGATCTTCTATGTCAACATGTTTTTCTATTATTCCAAGTATGCTAAGCTGCGATCAGAGGGGACCGTGTTTCCTGAAATCCAGCGTACTCTGATAGGATTAGATAATGTTTAGCCTGAACACTGAGCTTATATTGGGATTAGGCTATAGATTCTGGTATAAGTTAGGTGTGGCGGTGACGTGTCCGATGTACGGAAATCGGGGCGTTACACATGCAAATACCTCCTGTATATTGACAAAACCAACATATCTAACAAAGCAAACCAACAATTTTGCGAAAGAAAACCTTAATCCACAACATCGTAATTCCATAAAATAATCACAGCCATATACATTATACGGAGTGAAAGTGAACGTCATAATTAAAGTACCAAGAAATGTACAAGTTTTTATAGCCAACCAGGCACATCATAATCAAAGAAATTGTTGTCCTTAATGTTGTTCTTGCAACCATCTTCAATATCTCTTTGTCAGGTTCATCACCCATGACTACAGGAGTCTTGAATCTTTCAAGAAATTGCAGTGTTGCTCTTTTAGCTATGTCAAATCCATCTACTAGAACACGTGGATGCATTCCTGAAAAAAGATTAACCATGTCTGAACTCTGAACTCTGAAGGCTATCCAAGCTCACCAAAAATTCAATTTGTACAATATAAAAATACACCTATAAACCCAAGTATCCAACACTTCTATAAACCAAGATAGGTCAGCATGAGAGCAACATGTTTGTAAAAAGCTACTGTGCACCAAGACACCAACAATTGAAAAGGGCAAGATAGACAGTTTGGTGTCTATAGTTACACACAATGAAAGTATGAGATGTTATGGTGATTGTACTTCCCATATCGATCGAGAACATGTAAAACTTCCAGTTTATAAACGCAGGTATATATTAAAAGACAAGAATCTTTAAATTGAATTAGCAAGCTCGATAGAGAAAGGGATGGAGAGTGGTTGAGCTGACATGGAAGTAACCACTGCCCAAAATAACATTGCCATCATGGATTTATCTGTAGGGAAATCAGGCACATACGCATATTAGAAAAGCTACTTTTGTAAAAGATCAATAACCTACCATCTGCAACAATTTTAAAACCTCATTGAACACATGATTCCATTCAAAGGCAACCTAAAATACCTTATTCGATCGAGGTGAACACCTGCCAATGCTTTATCCACTTGTTATGCACAAGCAAGACTGTCTAGAGAAAAAGAAAAACAGAGCCAACATTCAAAAGACTTATAAAGTGTTATTAAACTAAAACCACTTGCATTCTATTTTACCTTACTAACTAAAAACTTTCAAACAAAATACTAAAAACTTGTTAAATGATAACATGCGTAAAACTTATGAAAACTTGTAAGATAAATAAGGTAGCAAAAATCAGAAACACTATTCCCAATTATCATGTTTTCCCAATACTATTCCCAATTATCACCATTTAGGAATCTTCAACCGAGAGCACCACAATTCCTATAATAATACACATATAGCAACCTGTGTGATAAGTCATAGAAAAATAGGGAACAAGATGTTCATAATTCAACTTCTCTCTTCTTACAAGTATGAATGTCCGGATGATCATATTTCCAACCACCTGTAATTTAGGAGGTGTCATTAGTATAATTCAAAGTAAGTGTAATGAGTTGCGGCCTTGCTATTGAAAACATTCAAATATGGTCTCTCTTACAGAGCGTACCTGCGCCTAAAGAATTTCTCCCATTGCTCTCGAATCGTGTCAATCTCTTCCGTTGTATACGGCGCCTGACCTCCAAAGTAATCCTGGAAATGTAACTTGACGCGATTAAAGGGGTGTTGTATGTGTACTGTATACATGTAGAAAATCTTTATTTGAAAGGGCGAGTCGCATACTATACTTACAACTTTCAAGTTACTGCAATCGCCATACATTGCCACTATTTCGTTCATGTACTTCAAGACGTAATATCCACATTCCACGTTACCGGGTTGTAGAGCACACTAGGTTGAAGGATGTGTTGTATTGTAAAATCAATAAATCACAATATAATCTATGTTATCTATAACAACACAACATTTAATAAAATCAATATTACGCAGGAAATTTGCCTATTGGGAGTAAGAGTTAGCTGAGCGTACGAATCTTCATTATATTAAACTTGAATCCCTTTGAGCTTGCGGGTTTACACCAACCCCTGTGGGTCTTATAGATTTCATATGCCCTGCATACACCGATTTAACACACAATGTAGCAATCACGATGTCATAAAAATAAGCGCAATGTAAAACATTTTTACCTATAAATTAAATGTATATTATTCACAAATTCAGGTAGCTATAGATAGCCAGGTTACGTAGATTGTCACTCCTTATTGAGTTGAATACGTAAACTTCGCCCAATTGAAGTTCGATTACAAACAGCTGCCAATGTGCCCTGGAAAGTTTATATGCTATTAGTATGGTTACTAGTGTCAATTCCTGGATTCATTAAGTGTCAATTCTTACCCCTCATTGTACGGCGCCAACAGGAACCTGCATTAATTTTCCTTTTTCTCCGTCTCGGCTAAAAAATCATCTCTAATGTAAGCCCTGGTAGCAGGCTCCATTTTGGCATTAGACGCAGCCAATTTTCCAGGACAGCGCATCAACACGAATCCACGGGCAAAAAAGTCTCTGTACTCCTCCATCGAATACCTGCCCGCATAAAAATCAAATGTAATTGAGCCATAGAGTTATAAGTTAATATTGATTGTAAAAACACATTAGTTAATTATTTAAATTTAGAAAGAGCTTACATCTGATAAACATGGAGTATTGACACGTTGATGCAATCTCCTTTGAAAAACTCCTCAACGTCATCCCTCGTGATAGCTGAATAGTGTGTTTCCCCTTTATAATAAAATAGGGGAGGAGTGATGGGAATCACGGGGCCTTCAAATGTACTTGCACTCCGTAGCCATTTTGCCGAAGCCGCACATTCGACATTAGGACCATCCTGTCGCTCATCTATCTCTTGCCCCACGTTCTTTATTTGGGATGCGGCATTGCTGCCAACCATTGATTTAGAGGTTTGCACCCCAGCTCCGAGCTTTGTAACACCCCGGACTACCTATATCAGTACAAAACAATGTTAACACAATGTATAGTATTAGTGTATGTGTACTTGAGTTGTTTTTTACCTCATCTCCATCCTTGAAGACAACTAGGTCCACTGGCCATTCCAAGAAATGTCCTGTAGCCTGTCCAACTTTCGTCGTTTGATCATCTTTGGACGGACATGGCAGGTCAGCATCGATGTGCTCGGTATATGGGCAATCTAAAGATACCCTGTAGTGGTCAGGCTGTGCTTGCCATTATGTATAGCCTGATCTGCTGAGGCATACGGGTATACTGTGCCATCAGCGACAACCACCTTATCCTTCGTTGCACTGTCTAGAATGGCAAGATAGCAGGGTGTAGTGACCTGAAAGTAGTAGGTTTGCATCGTTAATAAGGTTACAACTTACAAAAGGAAGTCATAATGCAAAGAAATACGTCTCACAGCAACAGCCCCGGGTGCTCGAACAGATGCCTGAGGTGTGTCCGGATGATGTGTGGAATCTCCTGCTATCGAAGCATGTCCAAACTTCTTCGCAAGGGCTGCTTCGAACATCACAGACAGCCGCTCTTGTACCTCCCTTTCAACCTCTGCCCGCATTTCCTCCCATATTTCTTCCTTTATCTTGTTCTTCATTTCTTCCGCTGTCCCAATATTGTCACCACTGGCTGTTCGCCCCCTCCGACTTGATTTTTTGAACACATGCTTTAGCCCAACGTTCACTCCCCCGATGCCCTTGACACGCCCCCGGTGGTCCCGCTTTCCTATGGCCCTTGCTAAAGCGTCCATGGCATGCTCTTACACGAAGGTACCATCTGCCTTCGCCTTCGCCTTCGCCTTCGCCTTCGCCTCTTCTTCTAATTGTTGATCCTGGATTAGCGGTAAGGGGGATACCATATATTATACATTAGCAAAAACAGAAAAAAAAATAACAGAAATGGCAATAACAGGTCGCACTTTTACAAAAAAAATACAGAAATGGCATTATATATTATGGGGGGAGGATTTTAGGCAATCCAGGATACCATATATTAAATATTAGCAGCGAACTTACAATTTTGAGAGCAACCTCCTATGTCTGGACAGATGAAGGATCAATACCCCAATTGCCATCAGGTAGTTTCTTCTCGTGGGCAAGTTTCCATAACAGTGGTCTTCTCTCCACTCGTGTAACAATTGATGGGCTCTCCACAGTTGAATTAGATGACTCAAGTGCTGGCAGCGGGTGAAGTCTTCCATCTTTGATCCACTGTTGTTCAGTAGCGTAGTAAGATTTTTGGCCCATTCGATGTGGATGCTCGTTCTGGTGGCCACTCGTTCTTGCTCTCTTTCTCTTCGCCTGAGTCATACAAAATAATCCAATATAAGTACACATATAACGAATTCCATTGTCAAAGTTGAACAAAAAGATATATGTATTTAAGGATCGATACCTGGAATTCGCTTCGATAATATTTTTCCTCAAATACTTTCCACTGCTCCTCAGAAATAATTCCTTCGTACACTACCCACGGATCGCGGTCATCAGTCTTAGTGCGCTTCTTTGCTTTTTGTCCAACTCCTCCCCCTGCTTCGATGTTGACTTCACTCGATTGGTCGTGACATTCAACCTGACCTGCTTGTTCAACTACAGGTAGATATTTGATACATATTAAGAATAAAGTGTATCGAACCAGTTTACGAATAACAAAAGTGTGGGCTGGTCTTACTAGTTTCATCACTCTTCTGTAGCCATCGTTGTCTGAGCTTCATTTTCCAGTTCTTAAAACAAGTAGCCACGAGGGAGTGAAACTTGAATTTCTTTTTGTCCAAACCAGGCTCCTCAATATTGAATAGTCTCTGTTATAAATTTATTCGACAAACATCTGTTAAATATTATATACGGAAGCATTTGAAATGAAAAATAACTCTAAACAACTAAGAATTATAACTTTGCCTCTTCCCAGTTTTTGTTTCTTTCAACTTCGTCCAAGTGAAAATAACTATCTAAGTTAATGTCAACTCTACTGGCACAAGTTCCCACGTGTCGCCCAAATGTGTGGGCCCATTCGCCAACTGGGTTGTATAGGGGGTCCCACTCCAGAATCATCGATTGTCCCCCAGCTTGGATGACACCTCTCAATGGACCTCTCCATTTCTTGCTTTTTCGTTTTCCCTCCGCATCTGCTGCTGTAGTTGTCTCTGTTACCAACACAATGTCACCTTCACGTGGGGGGCGAATTGGAAAGTCAGCCTAAAAAAGAAACAATGGAAAAACTTATTTAGAACACGATAGACATACACTTGAATGTGATTAATGTCTACTCGAAACTTCAGTTACCTCAGTTTCTTCAGGTTCAAAATCCGAGGACGACCCCACTTCCACATCTCCAGCCACAATGCCTGTACTCTCAACGAATTTTGTTTTTTGTGCCAAAATCACCTTCGTGATGTCACCAGCACCCTGTGCTTCCATGATCTTTGCATTGTTCTTAATGTTTTCCAACCGCTGCCTTTCGTACTGTGAAATTTGATCAGACGATGTGGTATCTTGCCCTGTCATCTACACAAGTGTCAAAAATCGGATGAGCTTATATGAAATGCAAATTACTGAAATAGTAACATACAATTAAAATATCCTGGACAATGATATAACCATGCACAGGCAATAAAAATAAACTACTCAATTTATATCGTAACTAAAATACCATTAAAATAACACAGCATACCAAATGAGAATCCGTTTCACATGCAAACAACTTCTATCCCCTCTCCTCTGTCAAGATCTGCACGCATGTACACTAGCTCAAAATCCTCATCGTCCGTCAAGGTTCGTATACCGGTGGATGTTGGTGGGATGTCATCAAACTGGTTGTACTCGTCTTCATCCACGACATCTTCCACACCCAAGATCTGTCGTTTGCCATGAATAACAACCCGCCAACCAGTTCTAACATTATCCGGGGCATAGAACACTTGTTTAGCATGTGATGCTAAAATGAATGGTTCCTTTGTATCATGAAAGCGAAGGGGATCCACAGTTGTAAATCAAAACTCATCAGTGGCCCTACCATGTCGGCTATCGACCCACTTACACTTGAATAAGGCCACGGGAAAGTCAATGTAGTCTAGCTCCCAAATTGCATCAATGTACCCATAATACGCCGTCGTCGCATCAACCGGATTCATATCTTTCGAACTAGAAAACTCCCTCGAAGATGCATTGGCCATAACACCACTGTTTTGGAGAACACCCTTGGCATCCTGCAATCTTGTTTAAAACGAGTACCCATTTATGTCGTACCCCTCGAACGTGGTGACTAGTTTTCGTGGTCCCCGTGCCAACAATCCAATCAGGTCAGAAACGTTGTGATCATTTTGCTTCACCTCACTCGCCACTTCCTCCTCAAACCACCTTATGAATGTTTTATTATGTTCAAGCATCACAACCCGTTCATTCTAGGGATATTTCATCCTCAAAATGTGCAGATGTTTCATTATGTATGGATGAACGGCAGAAAGATGTTGCAACACATACAGGTGGGCTTTTGCCTTATTTTCATTAGGCGGGATGATTAATCTTCGACCAATTGTGCCTTTACCACTAAGTCTACCTTCGTGGTGAGAAATTGTAAGCCCTATTGGTTTTATCCTGTTATTGAACTCCGCACAAAACTCCCCAATCTCCTCAGCCAAATATCCTCGAATAATGCTCGCCTCGGGCCTTGCCTTATTCTTTGCTTTGTCTTTCACGATCTTAAAAAACTGCTCAAACGGGTACATCCATCTAAGATGAACAGGACCACAAAGCTTGATCTCTCTAACCAGATGCACGATCAAGTGCACCATGATGTCAAAGAACGAAGGTGGAAAATACATCTCAAACTTGCACAGAGTCTCGATGATGTCGTGTTGTAATGCATCGAATTTCGCCGGATCTAGCACTTTACTACAAATGGCTTCGAAGAACATGCACAGCTTGATGATGACATGTCGAACATTAATTGGCATTAGTCCTCGAATAGAAACGGGAAGAAACACCTACATCATCATATGACAGTCATGTGATTTCATACTGCTCATCTTTAATTCCTTCTGGGTGACATACGCCTTCAAATTAGAATAGAAACCAAAAGGCACCTTGATACTGTATAAGCACTCACAAAATACCCTCTTCTCATTCGATGACATTGCGTAGCAAGCAGGAGGCAGGTACATTTTACCAGTGGACGTAGGTTGTGCCCAGAGATTCTCTCTAATACCCTGTCTTTGCATGTCCAACCGGACTCCCAATCCATCTTTAGTCTTACCGAGTACGTTCAACAACGTTCCAACGACCGAATCACATACATTTTTTTCGATGTGCATGACATCTAGACAATGTCTTAGTCTGAGGTGTTGCCAGTATGGTAGGTCCCAGAGAACCGAAACTCTTTTCCACAGCTCACCTTTCTTTGAAGTGCGCTTGGTAGCCTTTCCATATACCCTGTTTAAATGCTTGATACGATCATATATTTGCACCCCTGTTCTTGGCTCTTGAGCCACTTCTTTCTCCATGCACCCATGAATTGTCTTTTCTTTCTACGGTAAGGATGATGCCGATCAAGAAACCTTCTGTGGTTCATAAACACATTCTTGTGAGTGTGTTTCAAGTACAAAGGTTGCATATCTTCTTCACATACTGGGCATCCCTGTTCTCCCTTGACCTTGTACCCCGAAAGATTGCCATAGGCCGGAAAATCATTTACGGTGCATAATATCATGGCTCGTAACCTGAAGCTCGAATTTGTGTGAGAATCGAACATCGGCAAACCTTCACCCCACAATAATTTCAGTTCATCGATCAATGGTGCTAAATACACGTCGATGTCATCTCCAGGCTGTCGTTGACCCAATATTAGCAAAGGCATCTTAATATACTTGTGCTTCATGCACAACCATGGTGGAAGGTTGTAAATGGATAGAAGGATGGGCCATGAGCTACGTTGACTGTTCTGGGATCCAAAAGGGTTCATCCCGTCTGTGCAAAGAGCTAGCCTGAGGTTCCAAACGTCTTCTGCAAAGTCAGGAAAACGTTTATCAATCTCTTGCCACTGCTCGGCATCCGCAGGATGTCTGATTAGTCCATCCTTTTTCCTACAATCTGCATGCTACCACAAGTATTTTACATCTTTCTTAATCGAAAACATACGCCTGAATCTAGGAATAATGGGTAGATACCATAGTACCTTCGAAGGCGACCTCTTATTCTGCTTCTCAGTGGCTTCATCGCCACGCATCATGCCATCGTTATCCTTATAACGCGACATGCCGCAGATTGGACACTTGTCTAAGTTTTGGTATTCCTTACGGAATAGGACACAATCATTGGGACATGAATGGATCCGTTCATATTCTAACCCTAACGGACACATCAACTTCTTAGCATAGTAAGTGGATTTTGGGATCTCATTTCCCTTCGGAAACATCCTCGCTAAAGCATCCAACAGGTCAGTGAAACATGAGTCGGTCCTGTTACCCTTTGCCTTTATGTTGAAAAGAGTCGACATCGCGGAAAGTGGGGAGAAGTCTTCACAACCCGGGTACAAGGGTGTCTCTGCGGCCCTTGCAACACTCGCATAGCATTCGGGGTCACCCAACATTTGTTCTGGTAATCCACCGATCGGCTCTCTCATTT